>BEXV01000275.1:26798-42484 GCA_003118195.1 Hemicentrotus pulcherrimus | reverse complement strand
GGGGGGGGGGGGGGGGGGGGTGGCACTAATTGTTGGAACACCTAAATGGTTGAACACCTAAAACACCCCTGGATACGCCCTTGAGCTGTAACAATAATGGGCACGGTTGTATTTCGTTAGGCAAAAAGGTCCGCGAGATCCCTGAAGTCAAGAAGTTATTTTCGCTGACCTCCTCAGTTTCAGAGATTTGACGTGACCGACAGTCACTTCGCGGATCTTGTCACAGCCCGTCAGGAGACCCAGAGACCGAAACATAGAGAAACAAAAATGTAATAAGTGAATAATGGTTTCATGGACATTCGGTCTCAGGACCCTCATTTTATTTCGGTCTCGGTGTCTTCGGGTCAGCTAAGATGTCACCGTAAATCGCATGTAAATATTGCATTAATAGCAGTGTGATAATCAAGACATATAAGCATTTTGATGTTTTCCCTAAGGTTGTGAGAGAAGTATGGGATTGAAATTTGCCAGGGGAGTACGATGTGACGAACGTACTAAAACTCTAGGATATATATTAACAGACCCTCAGACCGTAAATCCTATTACAAAATATCAACCATCCGGTGGGGAGAACTCCCTAAACCCCTCATGACCAGTTCGCTCATGTTCAAAAAATTGTTTCCTTGACCTCAGCTCAGCACAGCATAATGTAGATATTTATTGTGTATTATTTAAGCAGGAGATAAAACAAATACATGTACATATATTTGGCCAGTCGCTACGTTAACCATTTGCTACGTATTCTCCACTAAGTCGTATTGCTGGCCCGATGAAGCAGCCCTGTGAGATAGAACGAGAGAAAGAGAGAGAAAAAAGCTGTTAGTTCAACAAACAAAAAATGAATATAAAAAGTAATCTTAGATACTCCTGAAGTTTAGCCCAATAATTAAAAAGTTAACATATATTATTCAAAGCCAAAGGTATAGAATTAAGGGCTACAACTAGGGAATACATTTTTTTGCGGAATATTAAAAGAAACTACCCGATGTGTGATGAACTCATGGGAAGATGTATTTCTCAAACAAGATGAATTAAATCAATCATTCTATAATTATAGAACTAACAAACGTGCCACATTTGCAGCATGGCGAGTTAATCACAAAAAACACATACCCCTGCGTTGCCAGTTTTGCTTTCACTCCAAATGCAATGAATACGACGACGATGATGAGAGCGATGACTGTAATACTAATGAAGATCACAAATATCCACCATAAAATAAACTCAGACTCTGTTCTGTATTCTCCGAATATTGAAGTCTCGATCACGACTAGTAAATATAAAGAGAAATGGTGACAATAATATTGAAGACATTAGGATTTTTGAATGAGAAGAGAAAATATAACAAATAACCTTTTGGGGAGAATGTGGGGTGTGGGGGGTNGAAGAGAATGAAAAAGGGAAATGAAAAACGTTAAAGTTAGTTACATTCCATTTTAAAAAATATCTCAAATGATAATATAAACCATATTACTTTAAATGAAAACGAAAAGCTATCACAAACTATAATCCGTCTGGTGGGGTGCGGTCATACGAGACATAACGCTTTATATCTGATCAATGTTGAATATACAGCGTGTATCAAATAGTACACACAATTTTTTCCAATTTATAATTTCTCGACATCTGC
Source organism: Hemicentrotus pulcherrimus (assembly GCA_003118195.1). Taxonomy (NCBI): domain Eukaryota; kingdom Metazoa; phylum Echinodermata; class Echinoidea; order Camarodonta; family Strongylocentrotidae; genus Hemicentrotus; species Hemicentrotus pulcherrimus. The sequence continues at coordinate 40,854 of BEXV01000275.1, read as the reverse complement.
ATTTTCCACACTGTTAAATAGACCATCACCCAAAATTTAATGAGAAAGAATATTATGCAGATATCGTAAAACTGTTATTTTAGAGGATATTTACAATGTATGTCCTTTTTTATACGCTTTGTAGTAGAAAAAGAATGGTGGAATAAAAAAAAACATAAATGGGGATGAATATGAAGTGAAAAGAGCAAATTAATAACGATAGAATAATCACTAGTAAATCTGCTATTGTTTGTGTCCAAACAAAGCACACGAGTCACGTATATTGGCGTACTTCAACTCAAACGCTAAAGATCAAACTTAGGCATGTAATACCGGTTTGAATAGAGTCTTACCTTGCAGCACGCACGATGGAGCTTCTTCACTCCAAGAACCGTTCTGACACGTAACCTCTGAATGACCAATCATCGTGAAGCCTGGGTCGCACACGAAAAATGTTGTTCTGTTGTTAGGCGCCATTTTTAGGGTTCCATTTATGGGCGGCTCAGGTGCAAAGCAAGCTTTGTTTTGGGGGATAATATCATGGTAAAAAAAATATTTATATGAACGAACTGTTGGCTTGATTTAAAGTGTTGTCTTTGCAAATAGGTTCGAAAGTTGTTTACTGATTTTGATGCATCTAGTTATTCTGTCATTTGCCTTGGTGGTGATTGAAAGAAGTAGAGAAAGAACGGGGAAACAAAGGCTAAGAGAGCGAGAGAGAGACACACACACACATATTCAATGAGATACAGGAAACGAGGGAGAGAGAAAGAGAGGTAGAGAGAAAGTGTAAATATTTAGTTAGGCTAGTCAACAGCTGAGCATATTATGGAGGGTAGGCCTAAGCCTATGACAACATTTTGATGAAAATGAAAGCTTTTTAAAAAGATGAAATGTCTGTTCTCTCAAATGAATGGTATTTGAGATGGTCCTGAGTGATATTATTATTATTATCATTGTTATTATTTGTATTATTATTATTATTATTATAACAAAACATATTATTATTATACTTTTAAAGTATTTTCCTTGTTTCAAACTCAACGAGCAAGAATTTTCTCTAGGCAAACACAATCATATCCTTTACCAACGGGGCTGTAAATGAACAGATAATTATTGAATGCCCTTCCCTTTAAACCCAGGTGGAACCAATGGATGGAACTCTACCTTGTTCCACGCACGACGGCGCCTCCAAACTCCATAAACCATTACGACACGTGATCTCTGAATGACCTATCAGCGTAAAGCCTGGGTTACAGGCGAAGAATGCTGTCCTGTTTTCCGACGCCATTTCTAGAGTTCCATTAACAGGTGGCACAGGAGCAAAACAAGTTGAATTTACTGTGAAACGCAAGGTGAAATATACATTAATAATTATGTAGTAAGATAGTTGATATTACCTCATCGAAAAAAGTATGTTAATAATAGAAGTGATCCAAACATCTTTTTCAAACTTTCTCGATCCGCGTCTCAATATTTACGGAATAGGGGACACAAGGGGAGATGGGGGAGAAGTGGGAATGATTGAGAAAGCTGAAAACGACAAATATAAAACGGCCTCACCTAACAAGGCAACTGTTAAATTTGTTATACTGATATACTACATTACTTATACTCTATCTCCATGACCAGAATATCGACTTGAACAGAGTATTTGGCAAATATAATTTTCATTTCATTTTGACCTTTTTTCAAAAAAAGTAATTCACAAAATCCTAGGATGTGCCTTTGCCTCTCTCTTTCATTTTAGCAAACTCTTATAATCTATTTAGTAAAATACTATTACATTTTGGGACGTCTTCGGTAAAATCAGTTGGTCCGTTCGGCTGTTTTCCTTCAATAAAATTAGGTGTTTGTGTGGTGCCAATTGTCGTGGTGGGAGTAGTTGTTGTCTTCATGTTTTCTTTGCACATTGGTACGCCATGACTCCACGAACCATTATGTCACGTGATCAGCTCCTGACCAATCAGCTCGAAGCCTTCATCGCAAGAGAAACTGATGGATCGGTTGCAAGCTGCCACATTAAAAGTGCCGTTAACAGGTTTCCGAGGAACTGAACACGTCGCATTAACTGAAACAGAAAAAGTAACAAAATTCTACAGTATGTGAATGATGAAATATAAAGTTTGCAGTGAAGCAGACAATTACAAATTCATTCAATATGAATTATCAATATATTTTCATTGAATTCGTACTAGTATTGCTGTAATAGTTTCAAACGGCCGGGTTGGTCGTTATCTCCTAATCTGCATAGTTTGATGTTAATTATGTCATAATTTTCTATGGACCGAATAAATCATTGTGTGTACCCATATGAGACTCTTTACCTTCTCGATTACAAACTGGTAAATCATCGCTCCATTGTAGATCATATTGACATGATAGTGTTGGGTTTCCAATCATTTCGTAGCAATCCTCACATGAGAAAGTAATATTGTCTCCAAAATATCTACCAGGAGATTCCAGAATGTCGCCGTTTGAAGGAGCAAACACCTCGGTACAGAGTAGAAAACCTGAAGAGATGAGCACAAGGATTGATATTTATATGTATTTTCCAAATTTCCTCCATTGAAATGTTTAAAGAGGGGGCAATATTCAGTTTTGAATATAGAAGAATGGGACGTATGGTGATTGAAGATTTTTCCTTCAGTGATATCTTTCTTTGTGGATTCTTACACTCAAGATTACTGTCATTATCAGTCTACGCCTACAATTCAATTAATGAATTGTTATTGTCTCACTATCCTTTTATATACCTAGTTTCTTGTAAAATGCACTTCAGAAAATCAACAACGTATTAAAGTTACGATAATGACACATCTAAATATAAAAAGATGTAAATGTCAAAGAGCCTTTACTAACAAATCGAAAGCTGTATGGAACTATTGACACAATCTGCAAATGATAAATTTACATTTATCCATCAAAATGTCTACGTCTGGTACTTTGGATCGTTGTTTTATTCCTTAAATTAAATTTTGTAAAAATGTACATCCTTCAACGTCGTATAAAACCTACTTTTATCCACCTCTGCCAAGTCTTTCCGTGTGCTTTGGAGCTCGTTTTGAGCATTAAGAGTAGCCACAGCAAACTGTTCATTATTCATGCTAATAGCAAGGTCCAGTGCACACAGTATATTGTCATCGCAAATAGTCGACGGATCTGCTTCCGGTTCCGGGTCAAAAGAGATTTGAGGGTGCTCAGAATTGAGATATGTGGCACGTGAGTATCCAGGAAGATAGTAAAAGAGAGATCTATCATCTTCCTTTATCAGCCCTGCAATATTTAAATTTGAATAATGTAAAGAAGCATATAATATTTATGATGATGATCAATAATCAAAGATAATGTAGACAAAATTTGGCCTTCACTTAAAACGATCAATACAGACTGATAAAACTGTAGTTCGTTGTTTATTTCAAGGATCCTAAGTAGTTATGGTACCAACCATCACGTTAAGGGTTTTGTTTCTCCCCAGTGCAATGTGTAGACCATATACACATAACCATGACAACTCTGTATAAACAATAAATCTAATCAACTTTTTTTTTAAATGAATATTTGTTAAAGAGTAAGAAAGGGCGTTATATTGATGATAATCTGCATTGTACTGGAGCTAACATGAGCTTATTTATGTTCCACATAAGACATCAGGACCGGTTGGTCCAAAGAAGGTATTTACAGTACAGAGAGGGCACATTGCATAAAAAAATACAATCGGAAGTTGGTTCCCAATTAACTCACATTTAGTTCCAAATGAGTTGACGATGTCCTCTCCGAATGAACCTTGGGATAAGATGTTTCCATCATCAAGGCTTAAATCATCATCTGGATTCCCGTTCCATGATCCTAGCAAACCTGCTGTTCTATTCTTAAATTCAGGCGGAACTATAACGATGCATCGAAGAGATTTGCCGGTGGTTTTGACCAAAATACCAAAACCTTGATCGAACGAAAATTGGACGCCATTTTGATACATGGAGTCCGAATAGAACACCTCCACACCTTTTAAAATAATAGAAAGCATATTGGGTTTAATAGAAAGGGATATGGGTTTATTAGAATTTTATGAATTTTTTTAAAAAGACAGTGGGAAATAAATTTTAATGAGAAGGTCAACAAAACAAAACATTTTACAGATATTAAATAGAAAAATAGATGATTAATATGACACTTTACTGTTAGCTTTTTTGGTATTTCACACGACATATACCAAGTCATGTAGGTGCCAGGTAAACATGTTAGAGGTATTATAAGTGTCAGCGGTACAATGTTAGAGGTAAACATGTCAGAGGTATAACAAGTTTCAGCGGTAGAATGTTAGAGGTAAAACGTTTATTTAAAACAAACCTCTGAAATTTTTACAAAGTGCTTTGAATAGCCTCTTGAAAATCTCCTCTATAAACTTTTCTTTTTCATTTCATCATCAATATGATGTAGTGATGTTTACCGGAAGAATTCGCTTTCCTTATTCGAACTCATCATATTGATGATTATTTTCCACCATTCCCAAACAGCATTACAGTTGAAATAGCCAAGATGCATTTTGGCTATTTGGCTACAAACTTGAAAACATTCCTTTAGACAAAACCCCATAGTTTATTCTATCTGTACCTCATTGAATAGCCCAGTTGCCTACTGATCACTTCTTACATGGGTACTCAGGATGTTACAATTCCATACAACATCATTGTATTACCTTTAAAAGACCAAATGTGGGACTGCCAAGAGTCGACCAATGAAAATGACTTGTTCTCTCTTCCTATGAATACGTGTAATCTTGGATTTGTCTGCACGTGTATGATGTCACTATCACGTTGCTTAATAGCAATGGCAGTCATAACTGATGATGTGGCGCCATCCCCTTTAGTGGAACAAGCATAACGTTTTAGTTAAATGGGAACCCCGCAATTAAGCCCCAATGTCTTAAAAAGTGATTATAGAAACTGTATGATAGTTGATAATGTCTTCTTCAAAATGCGAATACGGATAACTGAGCAACTGCCAAGTTTGAGATGAATGCTCCAAACATTAAACTGGTTATTAATTTTAGAATTCGATCACCTGCTTTCTAGAATTACATCACTATCGTAACGAAGATCTAACCAGGCATAAGGAGGGTTTTAACATGCAATTTATAGTATCAACATAATCGGTCACTGAAAATAAGGAAGTTAAAGATTTCTCATATTGTCAAATTTTGCTTGCCATATGATGACTAATCCGAAGAGGGCTAGAAGGACATTAACACTATATAACTACAAGCTAGTCGAGCCTAACCCCTTACAGCTAAACAAAGTATTTTTTTACATGTAAGTTCAGAAAACAAAACAAAACAAAACATAAGTAATGAATTTACCATTGCAGTCGATACTTAAAAAAGAAAGGATATTTAACAATAACTTACAATATACAAACTGATAATATAACATGGAATTATTGTACATATGCAGATAATTTACATAGATTTTTCCTTTAGGATTCGTACTTCTTGGAGTTAAATGCAGCTAATAATCCAAAAGAATCGACAGGAGCAAAATTACTGACTTGCCTGTATCAATCGTTTCCAATCTTCCTTGGATCACAAAATCTGCTTCTGTTATTTGCAGAAGTATGTATTCACCTCTGGCGGGGAAAGTGTATTCGAGACCGTCAAAAGTTGATATGTGCGAAGCGCCAAATATAGTCGCTGTAACATAGGAAGCAAAACATAAAATATTAACGTGTAGGGGATGAAAGAAAAGGTAATGAATTGATTTACTCGCGAAGTCCTTCAAAAGGAATGAATCTCACTGCCTGAAGACTTATCTGTAGGTATTTGTTGAATGTGTGGTATGTAATAATGTTAACATATCGGATGATGAAGAGGGAAATCGACGCGACCTTAATATATGAGGCAGCCAACAAAAATAAATAGAATAGTACGAATGACGTACAATAGAATTGGCAATCAGTTCGCTTCCTTTAAAAAGTAATCTCAGCTTAGAGATTTTCTAAAAAGATCTTCACATTTTAGACAACGATGATTTTTCTCTTTGTTCTGATACGGAAGTCGACATACATTTTACTAACGTTTATATAATAATTAAGGAATATTCTAAATGACTATTCTATTTACTTGTTTACCTTCATTTTATAGTTATTTGACATGTTTATATATGTAATATGCTATAGTAAAATATTGTTTAAAATTCTTGTCTAGCACTTGTGCTAACTCTGATACCCCCTTAACAACAAAAGTGTACAAATAACCTTTTAATTTCATTTGTATAATATACTTTGTAAAACAATGTTTATCTTATTCATGTGTCATGTTATTTATCTTGTGTTATATTTCATGTATTCATGCTTGATACATTATGTTTTACCTTTTATTATTATTTGTTGTTAATACAACTCAAAACTCAAACTCGAAACTCAAAGTCATGCACTGATTTAGCCAATATACTTTGACACCGCATTTCAACTGTCGTCAATATCCGCACTTTGAGTGATTTAAAAAAATAAAACGTCATGTTTCTCTAAAATACTTAAGAAGAAAAGAGGAGCATCTGTGATATGTCTTGGTTTTCATACCTGGCTTAGGGACTTCATAAAATCTACACGATTTCGATGGTCGGCGTGCCATGAAACGATCACAGCTCGCATCTGAGTCTCCCACGGTCTCTCCTGAAGATGAAAATATGCAGCACTGCATCTCAGGAATGACGTCATGGTAAAAGTGAGAGAAATAAGGAACACCGAGCTCCACTTTCTCATCACCTGGTGTAGTGCTGGTGAGGAGGTGCTGATGACGGGCAAGTCCGAAACCTGAAGATGCAAATCGGTCTTCGATCAGAATACCGTTCTTGTTGTAGCAACATTCCTGATCGGAGTCATTTTGTCTGGAAAATTAAACGCGATGCCATGATAATCTAAGAGATAAACCCATTAAAATTATTACATCTATAAGACTTCTATTGGGGTTAGATTAATTATTTGGAAGTTTTGAAGCAAAAAAACTATGTTGAGTCAAACGCACCGATACTGCATACATTTGCCCAGCCCTTTTTTCCAAAACCGATCTCAGGAGGACAACGTTCAGTCTTCATACTTCAATTATGATCTCAAAATCATTTAAGAAATCAAGCTCAAGGCCACTTCTTTAGACAAAAATCGATGATCAGCTGTAGAGGGAAGGGGAAGGAAAATGTATCTGGGCATTCCCGTGTTATGCAGGCTCACTGCAAGTTATTTTAAACAGAGGAAGGGGGCGTTTACTAGATCCATCTATACACAGAGATTGACCAACTTGGTTCCACTTGGTTACAACATGACGTGTAATATTATGTTTGTGCTTGCCCCCAAAATTCAGTATTCGCCAGTCGCCATTTTGTATCCAACTGAAACCGGCTTTCTAATGGCCAAACTCTCCTGATCCATGTCATTGGGATTCACGAGGGATTCCATTAGCATCGTCTACAATAATATGCAAATATTACAATGAGACCTTTTGTATTTCCACGTATTTTATAAAGGTTCCTTAGAAGAATCAGGGTATTGAAGTGCTCCAGAGTTGACTTCCTAAAAGCTTTGCAATCATGTTGGAAAAAGTGTGAACCCATCTCGGCATGCCAAACTCGATTTTGATTTATAAATACTTGATAAAGGATTTAGTAAAGTTCAGTAAAAATCCTCCAGAATATTACAGACGATAATCTCTATGTTAGAGACCATTTACGGACTCATACCCGATCTGCCTTGCGACTACACAGTGAAAAGCACCGGGCCTGTCTTCACAGTTTTCTGGAAACTTCCCCCAAGCATCGTCCCTACAGTCCTGCCGAGGGCGGTAGCGACCGAGATCTCTCTTCGCTTGACGGAGCAAACATGGACAAGCAGTGCGAGTGTCGAGGGAGCCCCTGTCTGGGAGTCCGTTGCTGTTGGTCCATTCAGTGCACCAAGATGTAGAATTTTGCGGGATAAGCCATTGAAGAGAATCAACCTTGCTCCAAATAGCCCTCTGGATTCTGTGGTCAGAGTAAAAAAACAAAACAGATTAACAGAACCTTGAGGGTATACAAAAATAAAAACTTAATCTATAAGAATTTTTACGATTTGATAACTCTGTGTGTACAAATAAAAAGATAAGGGCTGACCTTTCTTATAAAAGATAATATGAATAGAGAAAAAATATAGATTCATGTCTTTTGATACGTTTAACGTTTGGAAGTTATGGTAACTTCTTTTCCTTATGATATATAAATCATCGCTTTTTTATTCTTTATCTTCAACTCTGATTTAAGTATTACGACCAAAATGTGTCCGAAAATACATTCAAGACGGAGAAAAAAAAATTGACCGAAAGGATTTCCGTTAACTCTTTTTCACAGCTAACCTGTTCTCGTCTTCATCGACATCCTCAATGACGCCAATAACACCCATTAGGTCTGACCCGTCTGCTGCAACATGGCGTGACTGAGGTTTGACAAAGTTCAGTCCGCCATCGCTGTAGGTCACGCCGCGGGCTAACGTCTCGATAATCTCCCGATTCATGTGGTCATCATCTTGTGAATCCCATAAGGAATAGACCACGACATTGACCGTGTCTATTCCTTCAAGGTGATGTATATCCCACATCAGTTCGAGATCATTGGATGTCAACCACTCACTCTCCCTGACCTTGAATACCATAGGTGAAGTTGTCGGAAGCTCTGCAGAACAAACCAAATGAGTGTCTCATCGTGTTATTTAATTTTTTTCCGAGCTATTTTGTCCCAAAATTTTATTGCCAAAACCTGATAAATGTATGAAGAAGATTACCCAAATACAGCATGAATCAGACAAAACTTCAAAGGAAATTACATTTTTGTGTCAAGTTATGTTCAAAGTTCCATTTTATGTTTCTCTAACACTTGGAACTCATATTGGGCACACATTTTCCTTGCCCATATGTCAAAGTGTCTAAAGTTACCTTCTGGTACTTACCAACTTGGAGATGTCCTGTATAAGGAAACGTGGTACCTCCATCCAACGAAACCTGAACTGCCACATCACCAGCAGTGAACAACGTGGGACTCACACAGAACGCCCTCAGCGATGACTCAACAGTTCCGCCTGACAGTGTGTTTTCAAATTTGCAGACTACATTGGATGTGATGATGTCGTAACAAGGTCCCTGTATGAATATTTTGTTACCTCCAAGCATTGTATCAATGGCTGGGTACAGATCGACACCCCCTGTCAATTGATAAGCGAATGAAAATCGATACATTTACAATGTACAGACATAATGTCGGATGAAATAGACATGTTTTCAAAGAGCCAATCAAATGCACGAAAATCGCTTGCTGCCATCACTTCATTTACAAAGTTAAAGAAGTTAATTCAAAAGATCTGGCAGCGGGGGAAAAGAAGTCGTTTTGAATATTGTTCACTAATTTTATAAGATCTATAGATCATCTTTTACCCATGTAACGTATTTTTGAGGTTTTGATGATTACTGACATATTTTGATTTGAACAGAAATTCAAGTCGAGACTATCAGTGGTGTATTCGCCTAGCTCGCAGCTTTACAATCTAACAGATAATTAAATCATTTGCAGGCCAGGATGTAAAATTATTCAGTCACTTGTATAATATTCACAAAAGGAGATAGACTTGACAGCAGCTTAGCTATGTTAGTATGTTGGTATTTATCAATTGCATGAAATGTATGTTAAAAAGTGTTTTGGGGCTTATCAAAAGTCCTACGTTATTTTTTACCAGACTGACAATGTGTTTATAAGATTATATCAGCATTAACGGGGAAATGCATACAAAAGAGAGGATATTTCCACCCAATATCACTATGTCACTAGGAAGAAATGAAGATTACATCTTTTACCATGGTCTTTGCAGGCAGGATCTCTGATCTCAGGTAGATCCACTCTGAAAACAAACCGACCTGGTACGTTCACATTGGATAGCGTAGTCATGTTGATCACCTCTTCTGTTTGTGACGCATGAACAGTGTACGCATGAATGCCATCTCCAGCGTTGAAGCCAATCTGCAGAAGAATCCACATTTAACGAAATGAGAGATGCGTTTATATACCGCAACCTATATCTTGTGGTCTTCTGCAGAATATAGACCCAGTGGTGGAGGTTGAGAAAGAGAAGCTGCCTCTGCATGCTTTCACTAAGTGGGATTTAAATACGCCTCATTCCTTTTGTTGATATCGTATTCAAACTACACCATGTTTTTAAGTACATACTATATTACTAAGAACAGAAAAAAATGAAGAAAACACATCTTAATTTCAAGGAAACATGTGTTTTCTTGAAATGAATTGAAATGAACTTCAGTAAGGTGTATGGATCACGAAACGATATATTCAATATATACCTGAGCTGGGATTCCCCCAAGTCCAGTAAATTGGTTCGCACCATGGAATATGTCACTGGTCCACAGGAGGGTGTCATAATTAAAGATTACACCACTAAAGCGCTCACCTACGACTAAGATGCACTGGAAGGTATTGACCTGAAGAGAAGAAGGATAATGCCAATGATGAACAAGATGGGTTGAATATCAAAGTAAAACTCTACATTTCGACCATAACACCCGCTAAAGGCTTTAATGGATTTGCCCCCATCAAACAATTTTTGTTTTCTTTTAAATTACCGGTATGGGACTTAACTTTTTAAACGTTTAATCATATTAAAGTAATAAGCATAAATAGTCCATTTTCGGCCAGGATTTGCATTCTGTCTATTGAAATACAAACATTTTAACAGGTGAATGAAATAATTTGTAATGATTCACTTCAAAAAGACGTATGCATTAAATTTTCTTTAAAACTCATGGAAACTCAGATACAAACAAATTTAATTTCTAATCTCTACTTAAAGACGCGACCATCTGAAGCTGTGTGCAATGAACAGGTGCGAGTTTTACACTGGCAATTAATATAAGAATAAACCAAAATATCCAGGGCTTAAAAATATACAATACTTACGAAATTAAACTCTCTATGTACGCAGATGACATAACAGTATTTTTCTTAAATTTCTAATTGTATTTTTATTTAACGGCTATGCTTGACGATTTCCAAATCGTTCGTCACTTTCACTGAATTTTGTTAATATTTTTTTTTTTTTTTTATTTTACTTTTTTTCTTATAATTCTTTTATTTTTTAATTATTATTAAGTTTGATAATGTTTTGACAATTCTCGGAATCGATATATCCTACTCTTTTAAAGACAGAATGGCACAACTCCAAAGATTTATATCCAGTATCAAATCTCAACTGAACTTATGGAAAGCCATGACTTTGTCACTATATGGAAAAAATCAAAAAAGTTAAAAACTTTTGCTAATTCCCAGCTGCTATATATATAGCCAGCATTGTTTCCATTCCCTATTCATTTATCCATACGGTTAACACAGTACTATACAAATTCGTATGGGGTGGCCCAGATATAATGAAATGTAAAGTCTTGGTAAAAGAGTACATTGAGGGAGGTTTATAGATGACTTGTATTAAATCGATTCTTGAAGTTTAGAAGAAAAAAAAATTGTTACAAGACTATTCATGTCAACTTCTATAGGTTTGAAAAACATATGCTTAAAATTATTGTCACCAGTTGGCGGAGAATATATTTTGATATGAAATATTTAAACATTGAAGTGTCAAACTGGTTTAGGAACATTTTAGAAACATGGTGTCCTGAATAGAAAAACGATATTGCTAATCAATGTAATTGGAAAAAATATCTATTATATCAAACGGAAAATACACATTTAAACCAGAGATATTAAAAAAGGGCTTTGTAAAAATTGCAGATATGTAAGATGAACTTGGACGCCTACTGCGATGGAAAGACTGTAAGAAAAGGGACTAAAGTTCGCTTCATATTTGTGTATTGTTAGACTGTTAAAAAAAACATACCAGGAGCATGGAAGCATTTCTTTTGCAGCATAACTATCACCATCTCGTTAAGAGATTAAAGAGAGTGGACAAAAGTTTAAGAGATTTTCCTTAACATAACGACGAAGCAATCGTACTTTCTAAGACTTTATAACCATGAAATTTCTAAAGTATTTACTCGTTTCAATGAGTTGTATAATATGAATGAGCAACAAGTTTCAAATCTTTTCACCTTTCCAGCAAATGTTACCACAGCGTGAGTCCAAAAAAGTTTACACTTAGACAATGTATAATTTCAAAAATGTTATATGAACAGTAAATTATTATATGAAAGAGTGTTTCATCCCAAATCATTTAGTATGATTTTGTGTGGAATGCGTTCACGCTTGGATGAACAGGAGGCATTGTTTGCGAGAGTGCAGAAATCAACTTGCGCCAAAGTTGCTTATGTGATATTTGAATAAAACGATTGGGATTTGGGTATTAATTCGGTCTTTGCAGATCCAAATAACATCCCTAACAAAATTAATCATTCGACATATACCAGATATCAAATATAAAAGAACATTTGTGTGTGTGTGTGTGTGTGTGTGTGTGTGATTTTGCTTCTGCAAAATGCATATGCCATGAAACTCATTTGATACATTCAATTCATTCCCTCAGTTTAAAGCCGCACTGTCCTACTTGTAGCTAATTGCTCCCTCTATGGAGAAAACAATGCTTAATCGGTGACCACTGGTCCCTATCCTCTTTTCTTATGTTAATTGAGAGCTGAGTTGATGAGATAACCACCTGTTATGTCAAAGAAAAGGTCAGATTATATCATGCGTTATATAGAGTAACGAAGTTGTGACATCATAGAAATTTATTTTTAGGATTTCTCAATTGTTTCTTCATTTTCCAAAAGAGCATACAAAATAATGTCCAAATGTCGAAAACCAAATACGTTAAGCATTGGCTGAGATATGACCACCTGAAAAAAGATATTTCCTATAGGATGTCAGTGTTATATTGCTCTGGTGTACGACATTACTAATCTATGTATTCAGATGGTCATATATCAGCCAATGCTTAAATTGGTTTTCGACATTTGGACATCATTTTGTATGTTCTTTTCGAAAATGAAGGAAAATGAAGGAAAAATTGAGAAATATTAAAAATAATTTGTTGATGACGTCATACGGGTAGGGCTATACATGTTCTTTACTTCTTAAACTCTCTCTTTCCATTAAGTGTCGGTCTGATGGTCGTGTCGTCTGTGTGGCCGGGGAGCGTTATTTTTTCTGCGGCACAGATTGGGGTTAGTTGCGTGTTGAGCCTATGGGAAAGTTTAGAGTTATTTTTATTGTTAGGGTTAGGGTCAAATCAAGACCCCTTAAAAAAAAGCCCCAATCTGTGACGCAGAAAAAATGACGCGGCCGGAGAGCGCATATTTTTTTTTTAACACAACTGTTTAGCCATTTTTGCGAAAAAATTCCTTGAAGTGCTCTGGTGAAAGAGTCTAAGCCATGCTCATTACAGAATATGGAATAGAAAATGAAAAAAGCAATCCCAACACTCCTGAAATCCACAGATATTAACCACCAGAAGGCTCTGGTCAACTTTGTAGTTAGAAGTAAAAGGGTACACTTGTACCCCTACTAACGATGCACCTTGCACCGCACATAAATATTGTGCCCAAGAAGTTTCGCTTTCTTATAGTGAGTGATACATGAAGTAGAAGAAGAGTGAAAAAGAAAGATATTTTTTTTAAAATATATATAATCGTTTTGAATCTTTATGTATATGTTCTATTACTTATTGGTTTTCGGACAAAATTTTGAAGAAACGCGTTGGAGACGACTATATTTATTCGTGGACGTCGGAGGGCCTAGGCTCAGCATTATTATTATTATTATTATTATTATTATTATTATTATTATTATTATAATTATTATTTATTTGACCAATCGGAAAACATACAATGAGTATAACAATCAGATGATAAATGGACATTTCATAATACATTCAAACAGCTGAATATATTGGGCTGAGTTGAGAAGCTTGTCACAATGTACCGTGTCCGAGCTGGTCCTTGGGCGTCCCATATAGCCAATAGACCCTTTGCTCGCCAGCCACTAAATTCTTCATCATAAACAGTTTAACTTTTAAAAATTCAATTTATCTAAATCTATATATCTAAAAA
>BEXV01000275.1:4263-19668 GCA_003118195.1 Hemicentrotus pulcherrimus | reverse complement strand
ACTGCATTTCTTTTGTATAGCTGTATCAACTTACGTAAAAACTTTGAAACGTCGAATCCAGAAACGTGAAAGGACGGTTTATAGGTACTTCATCATGTGCATATTCATCTGCATTACGAAGGAAAGTGTCCCCTTCTCCAGTACCGAAAGGTAGCACCACACCTATAATGGAACGAACTTCAACGATTATCAATTTGATTTTATACTAGGCATATTCATTTTCGGGTGGAAATTATAATTTGAAATGAACAATCGTATCAAAAGCAGAGCTCATTAAAAGACAAGCAAGAATAATAAAACAGATTTCTAATGAACATAAAATGACAGAACATAGGTTTGTAAATTTGTATGCTGACTGCATCGGATTATATCAGTTATTACCTCTCAAGTGATATATGAGTTGAATAGCTACAACCGTGGGGTGCACTCCCTCTTTTACCTTTAAAAAAATCACATAAATGTTCAGTTTACTCATTCAGAAATGCCCCAGAATGTACCATAGAGTAAGGTTCAAACATTTCAGGGGCTCTTAAGTGAGCCCGGACCTCACATCGTATTAACGATTCGCGCTCGCAATTTCGCACATTTCACGCGCTCCCCCCTTTCTGAAAATTCCTTGATCCTCCCCTGACTCACGGAAGTTACGATGATATCAAACGAGAAGGTACCTTTAATACCTCATATCTCCTTGTAAGAACATTAGAAGCCTACGCAAATCAAATACCAGAGAACAGTTAAAATGTAAAACCAAACGATTTCGTAAGAGTCCAGTTCCCTACCTAATTGACTTGCTAAATTCACTGTAGTGATCATGCACTTTGTACACATTTGTATAACATGTAAACTCATCCACATAGTTATGAGGTAGAGGTGCTGTAGAGAATATGTGAAATAGTATATAACTTTTTGTTACTAAGACTTTTGTACAACCTTGATAATTGATTAATGAAAATGATAATATAATACGGAAATCAAGATTACCATTGTTAACTTTTGTAATGATTGAAACATACTTACAACATATTTATTACCAGAAAAATCTCAAAATTACCATATTTCATGTCTCTCATCTGATTGCTAGTCAGCAGCTGATGACGTACCCGAATTCGAACTCTCTACTATCATCTAGACAATCTGCATACAGGCAGCACCACAGCGTAGAGACTGCTCTCATAAGAGTTCAGAATGACCTCTTTGCAGTCATTTTATACAGGGAATGAGGCAGTCCTTCTTTAATTGGATTTAACCTCGGCATTCGACACTGTGGATCATTCCATCCTTCTCACCAGGCTCCGAGACAGATTCGGTGTTACCGGGGTGGCATTGGACTGGTTTGCATTCTATCTTTCGAGAAGACAACATAGTATGTTAGTCAAGGATGTGAAGTCTAATCCCAGAACGCTGCTATGGGGCGTCCCATAAGGATCGGTGATCGGCCCGCTCCTGTTTATATGCTATACTGCTCCTGTGGAAGATACCATCCTTAGCCATGGATTTTCAACAATGATGTACGCGGATGACACACAATTGTATGTCATAATGAAACCCCAGGCAAGGGACCAAATGGTCTCAAAAAAGGAACTCTGTCTACTGGATATTCGTTGCTGGATGAGTGAAAATAAGATGGAGGTATTGCATGTGTCGTCACGTTTTAGGCAACGTCAAGAACTTGGCGCTATTACATCTGGTGGCAGTCGTTTTGGACCCTCCCCATCTATACGTGATCTTGGTGTAATCCTTGACTGTCACTTGACTATGCAGCATTATGTCAACAATACTTGCAAGAAAGCATCTTTGGCCCTTAGAAGAATATGTCGTGTCCGTCATTATCTCAATAGCAGGACAACTGAGATATTGGTGCACGCCTTTATAACATCCCTGCTTGACAGTTGCAACTGCCTTCTCCTGGGAGCTCCAGAGAGAGAACTAGGTAAGTTGCAGAGGATTCACAACTCTGCAGCTCGCTTAGTGTCGAGAGTGAAGAGGTCTCAACACTTACACCTATCTTGAGAGATCTACACTGGTTGACTGTTCAGTTACGGATCCGATACAAGGTGATTCTGATCGTTTTCAAAGCTCTCCATGGCATGTGTCCAGAGTACATCTCAGATTTGCTCACACCGTATATCTCACCAAGGCGTTTGCAGTCATCTTCTCAACACCTTCTCACCCTAAATCATGGAGCCACAAAAACTTATGGTGACAGGGCATTTGCATGTGGTGGACCAAAACTTTGGAACGCTCTCCCAGTGTCGCTACGCTCCATGACTGATGTTGAAGTTTTTAAGAGAGTGCTGAAAACTCACCTCTTTGATGAATGCTTCGTGTAATTATTATGTAAACGTACATTGTACATTGTAAAGCGCTTTGAGAGGGCCTTCGGTCCTGAAATGCACTATAAAAAAACGTACTATTATTATTATTATTGCATAATTACTTATCAATTTACAATAAATGTTATCCATAACTCACCAATGAAAATGTAAAATGTAATTTATTAATTTTTACAACCAGTATTTCTCTGGCGAAATTGTACTTTTTACCTTATTTTGGATATGTCTGATACTCTCATCCTCAGCATTATCTTTTATATATCTCTCTATCTCTCGCTTTGTCTCTCTTTCTCTCTCCCTTTCTCTCCCTCTGTCTGTCTCTGTCTCACACTTTTCATGGATCTCCTGTGCTGTCTGCACTATTATTCTCCTTACCTCTCTTCTATATTTTCCTCCAGCCCTATGATGATTGTGGAATAGATTTAAGCAACTGTTAGCTGTTAAGCGAATTTTATGAATTATATTAATTTGTATATATATATATATATATGTGTACACTGATTTATAATTCATTCAATGCGTGATATATCTTAATACGTTTTATTTTTGCGTAAATATTTATGTTTTTACAATGTTCAAAATTCTGCAATTCAGCCATCTGGCTGCAAATGAATTTTTGTATCAAACCATTGCCATTACCATTACCATGAGTAAGACTGGGTCGGTGGAAGTTCGTGTTAACTTAATCCTTAATCGTGGCAAGTTAGTCCGAGTTAAAGAGGGCATGGACAACTAATGATATGTCGGGGATCAACTTACACCGACTAGGAAGCCGCTGCCTGAACATGGCTGGTTTTTCCTACCTAACAACACGTAACGTTCGCAATTCGAATTCTGCCTATTGAAATATAATTATTCATAACACGTGAATGAAATAATTAGTAACAAGGCACTTAACAAAGATGTGTCCATTAAATTTGATTACATGAGGAAAATGGCCTATTACTAGCATATGGGCTAACTGTCGCCACAGGTATGACATAATTGATCAGCGAAGGTCATGACCAATTCGAAATTTGGCCTTGGTCGTCTGCATGAGGCGTTACAATGAGCAAAGAGCGAGCGTTCGATTAACTGCAAGCATATATGACCTCATAGATTAGTGTATGTTTTCATATACAAATATTTTACACCGAGTGCAGTTTCATAAACAAAAACGGTCTACACGGGGTTGGTGGTCGGTAATGTTCATCAGACAAAAGAATGCCACAAATGAAAAATATCAGTCTCGTGATGTTTGCTGTAGCATTATGATATATGTGGCTGATACTGAACTCATGTTTATATTGGTTATGGGTAAAGACGTGAAGGAAGTAACGGAGAACCAGAGCTATAGTCCGGCAGCCAAATCCAGATTATTGGCCGAACCTTGTTTTAGGGTCTATATTTTTTTTCCAATGGATTTTGATTGCCTAGACCTTCTATTTCAAGAATCTGATTGCTGACACTCTGTCAGCCTTGAACAATTCAATATAAATGACGTCATACAAAATGGCCGCCAAAGTACATGATTTTTCTCTAAAAATGAATATTAAATATATAATAGGATTTTTCTACAATTTTGGGCAGCCAAATGTTGCATCTCTCTAGGACCATCACTAAAAAATGTTTTGTGATGTTGCATGGCCATAGTTGACCAGCTAATTTGCATATTTTGAAATAGCGCCCTCTACAAACATAGTAATTTGCATAAAATATGTGTTTCAGCCAAATGCCAATTTCTTAATCTACGTAACGTTAAAAGCATATTATACTCTTTGTATACAACAATAACGGTTATGCTGCATTCGTTTTTCATCTTGTTTGGTCTCGATTTAGATACATATTATCAAGAAACAAAAAGGCCTATGAAAGAAGTATTTTTCATCAAATCTGTGAGAAGGGGTTTTACGGCACACATTATTGATAGGCTTTATTTAGACCAGCATTGCTCAACGTCAATGAATGAGGATAAATCAGTTGACATCGGTACTAGACAAATACATGAAAGTTTTAAAAGAAATTACCTGGTGGATTAAATGACACAATTTCCAGGAAAGGTAAAATCGTGGCAGCCAGGAAGAAGTCAATTAATGTTGGGGGCACCAAAGTCTATACAAATTTGACCTACTCCAGAGTAAAACGACTGCAGGCAAGTTCAAGAGATGTCAATGTCAAGGACATTTTGTCATAAGAACTTTCACCAGTCCAAACAGCACTCTTTGATCATTCTGGAAACGTGCACTCACAGTTCAAATGCGGACTTATAGAATTTGAAAATAGTTGAGATGTCAGCCAGGCACGAGACACTGGAACAACCTTGTACAGTCATTGATGGTTTTGCTATACTGTGGATTAAAATATGATGATTTTTTGCTTGGTGTTTGACAGATACATGTGTATCTAGAGGTCATACCGGATCAAGAGTCTTCCAACCGAGTCAGCATATATCACTGCTGCCCTCAAAGAAACTTTCTCTCACTTTTCGTCGTCGTCGTTGTCCTACATGGCTGACCCTTTTTGACACTTGTGATGAGACCTTTCGATCGGCATCTATCTCCTTCAATCCGGTAGAGTGTATTAAGTATTTAGATGGTGGCTAGTGGTTTCCCAAAGACCGTCACTCCATCTGAGCTTGAGTCTTTATTTGTTACGCCTTCTTTCAAAGGTGCTTTAAATGATATATGTTCAAGGCTGTCTCCTGATCTTCTGATAACGTGAGCAAACTAGTGTAGCTTGTACTTATCGATCATGTTAGCTGATAGCGGTTGATCTCCAATGATGGACACTATTATGTTAATTGGTGATGTGATCTCTCCATGATATCCCAAGTAGTTTCATACAACACCACATTTTGAAGGCTGATATTGCTCCCATGTCTGCCTTTCCTAATGCCCATGTCTCGCAGCCATAGAGTTCCTACTTGGAAAACCAATGCCTTCATGACACAGATCTTAGTGGCCTGGGTGAGGTTCCTTCCCTTCCAATCATTTGACAGTGTTGAGTCCTGCATTAGAGCCCGAGGTGGGGTCCAAAGGGACAGGGCTCAGGAAGCTCAGGGGTTTTAGGCATTTAATTACGGTCAGATTAGCATATTTTGAAAACTCATATTACCTCAGGTCACCATTTCTTTCTCTCTGTCTATTTCTCTTTAATAAACTTGATCAAAATATTGAGGGGGGCTCGAGTCTCATGAGCCCCGCTGTTCCTCGGACCCTGACATGTAGGCTTCCAAATAAGCATATTATTTGCCTGACTGTGAATTTAGGAATTTATCATACAAAGTTATAAGTTACAAACTAGTGAGAAAAATCCCCGAAAATCATGTCATTTCAGCAACATTTGTAAATCACTGGTATCGAATAACAACAAAAAACAGTCTGAATTTTATTTGGGGGTCAACTGCCCCTATTCAGTACGCCAGTGAGTGTTGTATCTTAGGTTGATAATTGTTCGTCCATCAATAGAAACTTGACGATCAAACACATCAAAAGCCTTTCTCATGATTAATTGAGGATAGATTTTGAAAAGGTACGGTGATGTTATGCAGCCTTGACGTACAACTTGACCAATAGTGAACCATTCGGTTTCGCCATTCTATGTTCTTACTGATGATTCTTGGTCTTAAATTGGTAGAGCGACTGGATGAGTTGAATAACATGTGCTCGGAAGCACATCTCGCTCATAATCTTCCATAGGCGTTTATGTAGTACACGGTCAAAAGCTTTGGAATAATAAATAAAGCTAGGTAGGGAGGTTCTACTTCTATTCTTCTACTTCTATTCTTCTACTTGTCAAAGCCTGTTCAGCATTTNTGTCCATCAATAGAAACTTGACGATCAAACACATCAAAAGCCTTTCTCATGATTAATTGAGGATAGATTTTGAAAAGGTACGGTGATGTTATGCAGCCTTGACGTACAACTTGACCAATAGTGAACCATTCGGTTTCGCCATTCTATGTTCTTACTGATGATTCTTGGTCTTAAATTGGTAGAGCGACTGGATGAGTTGAATAACATGTGCTCGGAAGCACATCTCGCTCATAATCTTCCATAGGCGTTTATGTAGTACACGGTCAAAAGCTTTGGAATAATAAATAAAGCTAGGTAGGGAGGTTCTACTTCTATTCTTCTACTTCTATTCTTCTACTTGTCAAAGCCTGTTCAGCATTTTGACAAGGGTGATCTTCTGCCGACGGTGGATGGCTTGTGTGAATTTGTGCCTAAATATATACATGTTTATGGTAATTTAAAAAGATGATGCTGTGACTATTCGCAGCTGATGGCCTCCTTGAACTGCTTCAATCTGGGCAGCTCAATGATATTTGTAGGAAGCTCATCCCAGTCTTTCATGGTGCGAGGAAAGAAGCTGTACTCCTAAGAATCAGAGGATGTACCATGTCTGGTGAAACGAAGATGATGTTGAACCCTTGTAGCTCTGCCTTTCTGTGAGATGTGATCTGGAAGAAGGATGGCTATCTGATGGTGGGGGATCTTGTACATCATGGCTAGACGTGATTGCAGTCGTCGCTCTTGTAGAGTTGGGAGACCGATTTCCAATCGCATAGCCGTGACGCTGTCTTCTCGACTGTGATTCCCTGTGATGAAGCGTACCCCCTCCTCTGAACTTTCTCAAGGCTACCTATCAGGTTTTGCCGATATGAATCCCATATTGCTGCCCCACATTCTAGTTGTGATCTGATTAGTGTTGTGTATGCCTGTTTCTTGATGACAGATGAGCATAGGCTGAGGTTTCTTCGAATGAATCCAAGGGTTCTGTTGGCTTTGGCTGCGCCTGCCTTAATGTGATGTTTCCAGCTAAGGCTTTCATGGATCTCCATCCCCATAGGGCTGGCTGGAAACAGCGGCGAGCACCTCATCTTCCATGGTATAGTTATGGATGATGGGTTTCTGCTTGCGGTGAATTTTCATGCTGTAGCACTTCTTCGCATTGAATAGCATCTGCCACTTTTCAGTCCATTTGTGCAGCTTTTGAAGGTTTTTCTGTAGATCCCGGGCATCCTCATCTCTGTCGATCTTTCTGAACAAGAGACAGTCATCGGCAAAGAGCGCGATGGTTGAGCTAATGTCCTCTCCAACATCATTGATGTAAAGTAGGAACATCAGTGACCCTAAAACAGTCCCCTGTGTCACCCCTGATTCATGGTTTCCGATGCTGCTCCATCAACAACTACTCGTTGTATCCGTGTAGCCAGGTCTTTATCAAGTTCTTGGTGTTGTCTCGGATGCCGTAGTGGTCTATTTTCCCCAATAAGCCCTAATGTGGTACAGTGTCGAAAGCTTTGAAGAAGTCGAGTATCAGCATGTCAATCTGGTGGTGATGGTCCAGAGCCCTCGCTATTTTTCGACTGTTATAACAAGCTGCGACTCGGTGGAATGTTGTTTCCGATATACATGTTGGTAATGTTGGAGTAGAGTGTGCTTTTCCAGGTGATCCATGATAGAGTGGCAGATAATTATGTTCCATCAGCTTAGTTGTTACACACGGCAAGGACAATGGCTGTAATTCACTGGGAGGCTTCTATTACCCTTTGTGTAGATGGCTACGATGTTTGCCGTGAGCCAATCCTGAGGCAACGTTCCAGTTAAATAGGATTGAGTAAAGATGACCTGAAGAACGGGAGCTATCTGTTGCGCATCTTCTCTCAGAATGCGTATTGGTACCTGGTCTGGTCCTGGAGCTTTCCCTGGGTTTAGGTTCTCCAATAGCTTTTTGATTCCATCAGTATTAAACTCGATGCATGGCATAGATGGATGTTGAAAGATACCCTTGGTTGGGACGTGGTATCTTCCTTTGTGAATACTGACTGATACTGGTTCAGTGCTGTTGACTTAATCTTGCTGTCTGTCGCTGGTCTCTGATCTGTTTTCAAAGTTGGCATTCCATTGGCGTCTTTCTTGAGGCTGCTGATGTAAGACCAAAATTTCTTTGGTTTCTCTTTCAGTGATTTCTCTAAAATACCCCCTCACACATTCTTCATGGGATTTCCTCATCTTGGCTGATATTGCTTTCCCGATTCTCTGAATTTATCCCTGTCTTTCTCAAGCTGTGATTTCCTAGTTTTATGCCACGCCCTCTTTTTCCTTCTGATCAATCTCTTGATGGTACTGGTTATCAAAGGTACATGCTGCTAGGAAGATAGCTTCGATCGATTGGGGTATGAATTTGTCCATGGCATTGAAAAATGTATTCTTCAGCTGGCTCCAAATGTCTTCAAACCCTTTTCCATAGGCTCAGATTCAACAAATGATTCTTTGAAGTCTTTAAGTTCTTTTCTGACTCCGTTCATGTCGCCTTTATTATACTGTTATTGATATTCCTGCCACTATAGACAATTTAGGGGATATCATTCCATCGATGATGGCAGGACATGCGTTGATAGGATGCGACACTGTTGAGGGCATATACTTTGGCATTGGAAAGGGTAAAATGCTGAAAGTGACGGAGCAGAAGATTCGACTCCCTTTGGACTCAGTTGACAATGTTGATGGTCATATGCTATCACGCAATCTACTTGATTCTTTGCTTCGTGTTATGAACAGTCAACAGCTAGCTCAATGTCAGAGGCTCGTATCATTGTGTGGCTATATATCAAGGGTACGAGGAACCTTGCCCCACTTCCTCAAACTACTGAAGCCCGTTTGTAGAAAATGTTCATTGAGCTCATCTGCACGCTTTACAGACACGACCTCACTTTGAACATTTTGAACATTTTTGCAGAATTAAGTGTTAAATGACACCGTCTTCAGCATAGAATAGTTTGGGGTTTCCAACACTTTAGACGGCCTTAAAGGTAAGGACCAGTATTGGAAACGCCCAAATTTCAAAAAATGAAATGGAAGCTCTCATTACCAATCATGTGAAAAAAAATATGTTTCGACTAAAATACATGATGATAACAAATTTGCCTGGAAACCGCCTACTAATTCATATATTTGGAAAATTTGTTTCTCTCATGGTCTGTGAGAGATATAGGGTAGTCCCATATATATCTTTCTGTGTATAGTGCTTGTAACTTTACGAAGAATGGGTCAAATTTCGTATCATTTTGATGATTCCAGAACCTAGCAGATGCTAGATGCTAGATGATCAACCTTTTCTGATCGATTCCACGTTTCTTTCACGATGCAATCGCATGACCATAACTGGTCTTTACCTTTAAAACGAATGTTTAAGATTTTGAAGCAAACTTATAGCCGGATGTAGTCCAGTATACTTTAAGGTAGTTCGTAATTTATAGGTTCATATACAAGAATCTATTACCTCAAAATACAAGTACAATACAATAGTTTCTTAACGCCGTCACTGAAAACGGGCATTTATCACCATATGCCACCTCATATCTATGGAACAGAGAACATGAAATCTGAGTGTGTTTTCTTCGAGTATAAAATTATGAAATAAAAACAAATGTGCGGCACAATTTTTACTCACTATATCCAATGGATCTGACTCATGACATAACAATGTCATGTTAAAAATTGGCATTTGGCCATCATTTTGAATAATGCAAGTTAAAGAGTCTATAGAGGGCGCCATTTCGAATTATGCAAATTTACATGTCATTTGTTAAAATACAACATTGCAATTTTGATTTAGTGACGATCCTAGAAAAAAAATCAAGATATTTGACTGTCATTTTATGTAGAAAATGCTTTATTAAACACTTTTTATATGATCAATTTGGGTTAAATAGGGGATTTTGGCGGCCATTTTGTGTGACGTCAGATATCTCAAATTGCTCAATGCTGACAGAGTGTCAGCAATCGGATTCTTGAAATAGAAGGTCTAGGCAATCAAAACCCATTGAAAAAAAAAAAAACAACTATAGACCCTAAAACAAGGTATATCGAGATGGCTGCCGGACTACTACTGAATTAAATGCTTTTTTCGAGAAAAATAATTGCCAACCTATCGCTCATCCAAAGTTATAGTCGAATCACATAGCACAGGAAGATCCACTGTATGATGTGTATACGTAGTGTCATAATTTCCCCTATGCTTTTCTACAAATTTAAACTCGCATTAAAAAAAAAAAAAAAATGAATTCTCATTGTAAGGATCAAGAAATACAGTGCGTCCCAGAAAAAAAGAAACCGAGAATTATCGATGTATGATCATAACTTAGACACATTTATTATCAATAAATGACACATATTTGGAAAGCTTAGATCATCCTCTTTCATTTGATGCAAGTTACCTGATGCATATTACAGGCATGAGTGATTAAGATGAATTAGAGGAAACCAAAAAATCATTTGGCGGACGATATCTGAATAAATAACAAAACAACATTTCTAGAAAGTTGAGTTTCTGCCCTTTCATATGACACCTCAATCACGATAAATGAGCAAGGAATGACAAATTTATGTATGTTTAATGTAGTGCTTGCATTTCCATAATTTTATCAAACGAATTTGTTTTCACTGGCTGCCTGCCGTAGCAATCAACAGAAAAAATAGAATTAACTCCGTTTCGTTGACAATCAGCCATGCATGAAGTCTTTCGTCTACGGCCGATTGGTACCGAAACGGAGTTAAATCTTTTCTTAATTCCGTGTGTTGCTAAGGCAGGCAGCCAGTGAAAATGAATTCGTTTGATAAAATTATGGATATGCAAGCACTACTTCAAACATACAGAACTTTGATATTCCTAGCTCACTTTTCGTGATTGAGGTGTCATATGAAAGGGCAGAAACTCAACTTGCTGGAAAATTTCTCTTTGAAATTCAGATACCGTCCGCTAAATGACTTTTTGGTTTCCTCTCTTCAAATTCATCTTAATCACTCATGCGGGAACTATGCATCATGTGAGTTGGATCAAATGAAAGAGGAGGGATCTCAGCTTTCAAAATATGTGTCATTTATCAAATATAATTGTGATTAAGTTATGATCAAACGTCGATAATTCTCGGTTTCATTTTTTTCTGGGACGCATTGTATAGGAAACCAAATTTAGTTATATTTTAATGCTATGCTAGATTGACTGGAATCGTTGTACACACGTAGCTAGCTAGGCTTGTCACATGGAAACTACAAATATTATATATGTGGGCACGGTTTCAAGGAAGGAAAACATTGTTTTACCCATTTTGCTACTTTGACCTTTTACTGTACATTCCGGTGTATGGAATTGATTGCAGTTCAGTTGAGTGTTAATAAACAAAGAATCATGAAATTACTACATTGTCTAAAGGATCATAAAATTATGTAGATATCTCTACACCGTCTATATTTTACGTCACATACATTTAACAATATGCGTTACACGAGGCCGGTAGATAACCAATAAAGCATAATTTGCTTTTTCTGAAGTTTCTGATTTTAGAAAAACTCTAGGAGTATTAATGATGAATCACGAATGACCCTTAGAGTTGTACGTGAACAGCTCAATGTTTTGTTTTTAATGTCTAAATTCATAGCAATAGACCTGTTTGCAGCAAAAATTATACATGCTTTACAAACGTTGCCTGTGTAGGCTCAAAAAACGTGTGTCAGACAGATCAACAACTGGAAAAGCGAAGTAGAGTCTGTCCATAATGATATCATTATGCGTAACAACAAGGGTGTATACACACTTATTGGCCGGGAAGCTGACTCCTTTAATACTGAAATACAAACTTTATATTGAATAAAACTCTTTATTAAAAAATGGTATTCTATTAAAATCGCGGTAGATTAGATACATATAATAATCTCTTATTTATCGGATATAAGACGGTTGCCCGAAATTTAATAGCGGGGCTGCAAGCTCCCACTGTCCAAGCTCTTTTAAATATAAAAGACATTATTTAAGCGGGTAAATTACCTTTAGCACAATTAACGAATCCATTCCTCAGCAAAAGAAACCATAGGGCCAGGACGAGGTACAGGTTCCAACTCATCTTCTTGTGCATTATGTAAATCCCATCATTAACAAGTGATTCCAATTGAAACTTACTCACGACAAAAGTCTATAGGACTATAATTATGCTTCCTATGTAAATTATCGGTCCATTATATAAATATATATAAACCGGTTCTATGTGCGATTTCACTTGAGCCGAAGCACACTAGTCCTACAGTTCTACGGATCCGCCTTAATTTGCTGTGCCCTTAAAACAAGTGGTATTTCCCGATAGGAACGGAGCCGAAGTATGTGGATGCATAAGGCACTATGTGGTAATCAATTAAAAGCACACCAGCATGTCAATGGGTTTATATCACTGTGCACTTCGCTTTTTTCAATTACATACGCCCTTATTTGTTATTCTTTGCGGCGTTGTATAGCCGTGTCTGCATTACAATAGAGAAATGATATTCTATTCAAACCGATCTACTCTTAAATAGTGTAACAGCTGTGATAGACTAGAGAGAGAGAGAGAGAGGTAGGGAGAGAGAGAGAGTGAGAGAGAGAGAGAGAGAGGGAGAGAGAGAGGGAGAGAGAGAGAGAGAGAGCGTGCACGAGCGGGGTGGGGGGGGGGGGGGGGGGGGGGGGGGGGGGGGGGGGGGGGAGGTTGTAGGGAGAGTGAGAGACAAAATGCAATCAACCATGGGTTTGCGCGGTTTGCTATATTTATTATAATTACTACATTTGTGAAAAAGCTCGCTAAACTTGTTGTACATGTCAATAATAATGCAAAATGCAATTAATCTCACACCTCTCTCAATCTCTCTCACTCAATATCACACACCCTCTTTACTGGAAGAGATGGTGTGTGTGAGATAGTAAATATGTCGTCTTCTCCACCTCCCAATCCTTTATCTCGTTCCGTCCCTTTTCGCATCATCCCTTTCCCTTTCACTTATAATTTCCTTTTCTCTGATAATTGCCCTATTGAAATCTGAGAGGTGCCCCTTGTGCTTCGACAAGTGCCCCTTTTACTTTTTAACAAGTCCCCCTTCCCCCTTTTAATTGAATTGAATTGAATTGAATTTGTTTGGTTTATTGAGAAATCACATCAAACAAGCAGCTCGCAGGCTGAAAATGTTCAAGTTACAAACAAGTTTAAAAAAACATAGTAAATAAACATATACAAAATTAAAAAAAACATTGTAAGTCATTGTAAGATGAAATCGAAATTGCAAAACAAATTTATACGTTTAATGTAATAATATACTTTCATGTTGAAAGACCAAGACGGTGGGATGGAGAGAATGGAGAGGAAAAAATGAAGTTGTTTTAGCGACAGAGTTGAGAAAGTATTTAACAATTGCTATACAAACATTTCTATTACAAAAATTGAAATTACGCGTTAAGAAAAACCTATTGGATGAGATGAAATTGAACCGTAAAAGTCAAAATGACAGTCTCTATTCCGTATGTAATGACAGCATTCATCTAGATCGAGAAAGTTGTTCAATAAAATTAGAATGAGTATTTAAATAACAATATAGTGTAATTTCGAATTAGATATTGCACATTACATTAGAGAAAAAGACTCAAGTCAACTAATTTGCAAGGGAATAAGTATGTATTTTTAAAAAGGAATCACTAATGAACTAATGAAACAGTTTAAAATATGTATACAGTTTTGGAACACTAATGATCTAATGAAACAACAATTCAAAACAGTTTAAAATATGTATACCGTTTGAGGCAGTTTGAGAGTGAATTGGATAAAAGTGTATGTTGCAAACGTTATATTATACCGGTTTGTTTAAAACGAAATATCAACTGATATGCATGAGAAAAAGAAAGTTATATGTCTGGAAAAAATAGAGTTCCGAGTGTATTTAACAATTGGTATTGTTGATTGTAATGACATCATTCATTTAAAGCAAGAAAAAATAAATAAACGTCGATCTGGCGCTGCTCAGTGGCTGCCGGGCTCACGATCAATAATTGGGCCAAAAGAATTTCCGTTTCGGTTTAATAAAATTTGGAGTGGACTATCAGGCTATTATTATTATTATTATTATTATAAGATATTGCACATTATATAAGAGATAAAAAGCCCAAATCCAATATTTAGCTAGGGCATACAGTTGAAGCAAGACAAAATAAAAAGGAAGACTAATGAATTAATAAAATAATGAAACGATTTATAGATTCGCGTTAAGCAGTCTTATTGCAGAGGACATTGTTGACGAGCGGTGCCGAGCAGTCCTACACATAGGGGTATCCAAGTGGTGCGAGTTACGTAGACGCCGGGTGGATATTTCGCTTCGTAGGGGCGGAAGGAAGTCTCGATGCCTGGAAGAAGCCAACAGGCTCTTGGCAAAGGAGAGCAGTAACTGCTCATGTCGCTCGGAAATGCGATTGATGCCAAGTGTTTCCAAGCATGTTCAGCATAGGCGATGTACTGATCCCTCAGGATGATGCGACATATACGCTTTTGGATCCTCTCAATATCATTGATTTGATTTGTTGTTATGCTTGTAGACCACAATGGAGATGCGTATTCTAATAATGTACGAATGTATGTGGAATATATATTCACTAGGTCGTGCATCGGGACTGACGCTTTCCGCAGACGACATATCATGAATATTCTCCTTCCAGCTCTTGAGACCACGTCGGAGATATGGCTATCCAATTTGAGATTCGACTGCATAAGAACGCCAAGCAGATTCAGGCAATTTGTTTCCTCTATCGGTTGATTATTCAGACGTAAGCTCGGAGGATTCGCTCTGTTTTTGGAGAAGTCAAATGACATGGTTTTACTTTTCTGAACGTTGAATTTCATGTCATTTTCCTTACTCCAACATGTCAGCTTGTCGAGATGATCCGCTAACGTCGATACGCCAGAAATGGAGCGGACTTCAAGAATGCTCAAATCGTCCACATATTTCCATCGTTGATCGAAATCCATCACAGCGTCGTTTACCAGCGTTAGGAATATCAAATGACCCAGCTTGGTCCCTTGAGGCACTCCGCAGGTCAGCGATAATTCTTCGGAGATACAGGGACCGATTCTGACTGCCTGGGTTCGATCACTCAAGAAGCTAATTACAGTTGATAAGATTGCTTCATCAACACCGTACTTGATGAGTTTGTGTATCACAACATTATGATTGACGCGGTCAAAGGCCTTTGAAAAATCTATCGTGCAGAGTGTAGCACATTTCCTAGGCTTGTCCAAGCCACG
>BEXV01000274.1:261652-277243 GCA_003118195.1 Hemicentrotus pulcherrimus | reverse complement strand
TAAAGAAAGAGAAAGAAAGATAAGGGTGAAAGAGATATAGAGAGTGAGGGACAGAGAGAATGATAGAGAGAAGGTAGGGGAAGGAGAGAGGGAAAGAGAAACTGAAAGAGAAACTGAAAGAAAAAGAAGACTATACAATGACTTTGCAATGACCCCGCAATGACCTGGTATTGACTTCCTATTTGAATTGCGGTGGTAGACTTGCCTGATCTTTTGACAAAGAAGGGCTACTCCCTAATGAATGAAGCATTAATAATAATACACTGTATGAAAATTAACAAGGTTAAGTTTTTAAAGACCAACTTAAATTGAACAGTGCACATCTAGACGTTTATACAAACTTGAATACTCATAAAAGTGATATAAGCTATACATGTCTCAATGGACTGTATAGAAGACTTTCAATATTGCTTTAGTATTAGTTTATTTGTCAACTCACAATTTTGATGATTTAAAAATTCATGTGTGTCATCGTATATTCTCTGTGAGTTTTAAAAAGCCAATGTCAAATTGTATTGTAAAGTGATTCTGATATACAGAAACTCCATATTCAAACTGTATTTCGATTATATGCTTATTCTCAACAGCTGAATTCGCCACATATTTAAACCACACAAGAAATCTGCGATTCGATGAGAAGCCTGACTACTCCTTTCTCAGACAGTTGTTCCGCAATCTCTTCCACCGATTAGGCTACACATACGACTATGTCTTTGACTGGAATATGCTCAAATTTGTAAGTGTTCTTTATTTGTTTTTCATATTGATTTCTCATTTTCTATCTATCCATTCCTCCCCCTTCTCTTTTAAAGACTTGCTTCCCCTTTTCCTTTCCAAAATCTGATGCATCACAAAGAGAGATATCTTTTTCTTCTTCAAATCTTCAGTTTTATAGATCAGAGGCATATTTCTTTTGAATCTAATTTCTTGAATTTCCACAAGAGCATACATGTAACTCTGTGAGTCTGAGGGTGCTACACAATTCTTTGTCAGACATTGAAATCCATTCGTTACTGAAATTGCCAAATGGGCATGTAAATTCATCTACATTAGGATCTACATGTACATGCAAATTCATAAATCACATATCTAAGATAATTATAAAAATGAACAACCAACCACTATAGCTGTCAGTCAGTTGCATTATAAAGCACTCGCTGAACTAGGTTGATTAAGTAAAAAAAAAAATGAATTCGAAAGTCGAAGCATGAAGACTCCTTGTCAGGACAAGTAAGATGATTTGCTTGCCAGATTTAGCAAGTGGTTCAGTTTTTATTTAGCCTCCTGGGTCTCCCCATGCATCGGTTCCCTGGCAATTCTAGGGGCCACGGAGAATTCACATTTATTATGCTGTGGTACATCAAGTTAATCCATTCACAATGCTTCATGAAAATCAACTGTGTCAGTTATTTATAGGACTTGGCTTGACACAAGGCCAGAAGATTATTTCCAACAGAATGATCGTATTAAGACTGAAGATCCCTCTTGATTGGATTACGATCTTGTCTTGTGTTTCCGGGGTAGGCAAAGGTTAGGTTTCTGGCATTCGTGATGTCACATGATTCCAAGAAGTCACAGATTTTGCTGATCATTCTCACCAAGGGACACTGAAAACTAGACGAATTCTTTATACTGTATATGATCAGATTGTATCCATCCGTAGTTTCAGGGGCATGAAGCTGTTTCTTGGTCCTATACCAAGTACAATTTAAACCACATTCCTGTCATTCCGATAAAACTTATTCATATTCCTGATCGCGATTAACGTTTGTCTGTGTATAGAGCGATGTCCCTGGCAGGGGAGGCAAACCCCACACCACGAAAGAGGCCGAGAGGAGAGACAGAGAGGAACACGAGAGACACCACCATCCCAGGAGCTCCACAACGAGGGCACTAGCAGGTACGGCCGCCACAGTCCGTCTAAGAAACCAGGAGCCTGCTGCAGTCGTCAACCCGGTGGCTGTTGGAGGTAAGGATGTTTGAACACGTGCTTTCTTGAGCCTCGTGCATTCCTGATGTGGTAAACTGTCTCTTAAAGCCCCACTGCACTACTTATAGCTACCTACTTGCGCCTCAAACGGTGCCTGATTGATAACCTTTTTTTATGGTAATTGAGAGCTGATTTGATGTAATAACCACCTGTCAGTGACCCTGCAGGGAGGTCTAATTCCCCCTGGCAAAACCAGTATAGACGGGCTTGAAAGAAATACTAAGGTGAATTGAAATGACTTCAGCAGAGTGCTTGTCTCTGTTCTGTTTTGATATGTGTAGGGGGTAGTTGTTTTGCATGCAACTACATCTTTTTTTGGATGCCCTTTGCCATTAGGTTACCCATTAAATGTTTTTTAGGCGGGAAGTCCACCCTGATAATAAGTTGGTTTTAATAGAAGCAGAAAAATAAGAGAAACATGCCGGTGAAAGTGAAAGCAAAATCCAATTAAAAATAATTGAGTTATGAATTTTTAAAGTTGCAATAAGTGAAACACAAATGAACACAGTGTTTTCTTGCCATGTCCTCTCCAATTTGCTCTGTACAGAATTTTCATAAAATTCAATTTTCTTAGATTATTGATGACAGAATATAAATATTTGGTACAGGTGTAGTATAACGAGATATTTGCAATGATTATATTTAGGTTGCATGTATGATTGAAAAAAATTTTAAGGGAAAAATAGAAATTTCTGTTTTTTTTTTTTAATAGAGCAATTAGGAGGTGACCTTGCAAGATATGTCACAGAGTAGCTAATTAGTGTTTGATTGATCACAAGTTCAAAATTTATAACTCTTATTTTTATTCAGATTTTACTCAAACCTTCACAGACCTTTTCCACTCATTTTTCTGCGTGTATTTAACCAACTCTGAATATCTGGGTGGATTTCCCCTTTAATTTGCTGGTGCAATTTTTCGAGGCAGTTTACCATATCTGGTCTGAACCAGTCTTTGGAAGTAACCCCACTCCGCACATTACAACAATGTTCCTGTCCATTAAAAAAAAAACAATGACACTTTCTTTGGCTTGCCTAAGGATGGCACTAATATAACACTGATTTTAATGTATGTACTCTGCAAACGACTCTTTTTTTCAGCTTTTTAAACCAAAATAACTTCTGTACATGTACGTGACATGCAACTGCACAAATCACAAGTTCTATCGTTTATAATTACTTGCATTTTCTATTCCTCGTGGGTTGATTTTGGGGAGATAATTATCATGGTGTGTGATGGGTTAAGCTTCATATGAATGCATTCTATTTATTTTTTTGTAATATTTTGTTGTTTTCTGTAGGTTTCCATGGTGAGTGAGTATGTTACTATTGTTACGTTTATTTTCGATGCAAACCATCTTCAAATTAATTTCTGTATTTAGGTGGAAAGACCTTAGAATCCTTTAGGTGAAAAATTACAAGGTTGCTGCACTAAGTTATCAGTTTAAGCTATAGGTAAACAAGAAATGTTCAATTGTAAATTTTAGAAAGTTATGTTGATATATTTCATTTTTTGCTTTAATTCTATGGCTGCTTGCTTCTAACACATAGCACACCAAAAATGGACTAATTTCAAATTCTCACAAAATGACACCTTCGTGATTTTAAAATTGGAAGATTTTTTGTTTGTTTTAAAGTTTGGGAATATTAAATCATTTACATGTTCCTCTCATGCTCTTTTGTATGCTTGTATCTCATGCATCTATTCATGACAGCTCTAATTACCATGACTATTATTACTGATCGTATCACAGCCTAACTTGCTCACACATCTTTTCTTTTTCTTTCCCTTTCATCATCTCCACAACTTCCAATTTCTTCAATAATCAAACAAATCTAAAATGCCCCATTTCTTTTCATTGCTCGCCACACACTTGTCCTTTCTGCCAAATTTTCTTACTTTCCTGTGGGAACCATTTATGCGTTTTATACAATAATTGGATACCCACCCCCTCCCCCCCCCAAACAAAATTGCTATTCTGACTTTTCGCAAGAGCAGATTCCAGCCTGGGTCGGGCCGTACCATCAGTAGGGTCTTCCAAAACCGGCCGTAGCGCCCGAAACAAGACGGGCCTTATGGGGGATGCAATAGTGGGCGGTGGTCCATCCACCTCTATCTCGGGGGGTGGGGCTACTCCCGTGACCAGGGGGCCAGCTAGGCCCTCTGTGCCGTTAGGTATACAGCCTGGCCAACCACCTCGGCGCAGCACACAAGCCAGATAGGTAGGCAGGTGGCATGCTCCGGTTGATTTGCCGTCAGTGTTGCTTTTTCCTTTCCTTGTCTTGGGGTATGGTGGCTCAAACAAGCTGATTGAGTAGTTGTTATGTTGTTGTTTGGGGCATGGTGGTTGCTTTTAATGTCAAACCTGTTGATTGCATTTGAAGTTCAGTTTTTCCTAGAGAGGGGATTAGTGCCAGCTTCTGTAGTCACCCTTCATCTAAGCATGCTTTTTTTAGTGAGATGTAGGAGAAGATGTTGCACTGTTCTGTTTACGTTCCCTTAATTGGCTGCAGTAAATTTGTCAGGATTGTCTGTCTTAGTTGTTGTTTATGAGGAAGCAATAGTAACATAGTCCAAAAACTGTGATTGTGCAGAAGCTTTCATTTCTATCAGTTCTACATATCTTGTCATTATTCATTTCAAATAATCTTGTTCTTTGCATTCAGAACTAATCATTTAAAATATCTCTTCCATTTCACCTCTTTCAATCTCTTGTCACTATTGATTATTTCTTTCATTCTTTGGAATGTATGTCTATTTCAAACAAGTATGTTGAAAACAAATTCCAAGAGATGTGCTTGCAAAAGCAAGACCTGGGGAAAATTCTGGTTTGCAATTGGAATCTGTTTTTCTTTTTATCTTTTCATTTTCGTATAATCCAGTGTACTCATTTTGTTCAAGTCAATGGCTGCTGGTACTAATTATCTTGTTATTTTGCATGGTAGTTTTCAGTTTCCTTTATTATAACAAAAGGGGGGAAAGACACTCATTATGGACATATTTGAAATCTCTCATGTATGTAATGTCAGTGTGCGGTGATGGACAAAAAGAAGTAATATCTTGTTTTCTTTTTGTTATATCATTTACTTATTTTTCGTGCCATTTTTCAGTTGCAGTTGGATATGTGAAATATATCACTGGCCATGTTATTAATTGTTTGTTTTGTTTCTCTCATTTTCTTTCTATAGCCACATCTCCCCGTCCAGTTTCGCGTGCTGAGCAGCAGCGCACCAACAACCGGCGCCTGGTGCGAGGTCTGGCCACAGGACCTCCTAGTTCGGACCCGGTTCAACGTGGAGACTATGGCCGTCTGGCCACTCCATACTCTGCTTTCAATGGTGCCACCAGTACTGGCATGAAGTCGGCAGACGAGGGCGCTGCAAGAACGTCGTCGTCACGTTACATACGCAAGTGAAAAAGGACACGATGCTGTACATACATGTTTTAATGAAAACACACAAGATATTTTAAAGAAAAAAGAGAAGAAGGAAGCGTTGGTCACAAGGTGATGTGATGCCGAGATGCGCTCTCAGCGTTGTCATGGAGATGGGCCAACCCTCCGGATGGATCCAAGGCCGCCAATGACTTGTTGCAATAGAGTTGCCTGAGCCAGATCGGATCCGCCGTACCTACCCCGTTGAATATGCAGCATGAACTCCACTTGATAGAGACTGCTTCATAGAATGGCACATCATCAAGCAACGTGTTCTATATTCAGCAGGTTACTTGATTGTGTGACCCACGTAATTCACATTTCTTAATATGATAGTATTTGTTTGTATAGTTTCACTCCCAAGTTTTTTAGAACAAGGATAGCACTGTTCCAGGACAGACTTAGTACAGATAGTCTCAGGATTGTATGCCTTGGTAGTGGCAGGTGGTAGAGTGTGAATCATGCTTCAGAGCTGATCTAAATCCGTATGCCTCCAGTTCAGGCTGTTGTTCATACTGCGCTTCTGATATTGTTTGAAATACTAATGCCTGAACAGCATGGCAGTCAGAGTGCCACTAGTGTTCTCAAAAAATAATTCTCTTATTCTTAAGTCACAAAGATTTTTATGATTGAATGGATGAGTTTATTTGGATTCTGCTGGAGATAACTCCTTTACCATGTTGCTTGTGTACCACTAACTGTTGGGAGAGTAGACCATGATATTTTGGTTGCCAATTTGAAGATCACACAAAGGATTTGTTACCTATTTGCAGTTAAGCATAGAAGAAACAAATGTGTGGTATAGAGTTTGCTAATATCGATGCAAGGAGGTATCAAAATAGAGCATTTTCTTAACTGAAATGTAGTTTTCCTTGTTTATTAGAGGCTGGGTTTCACTAACAAACTGAGAATGGTTCTTCAAAAAATAACGTCAGACATGTTTGAATGTCAGTGTATAGAGAACATGCATATACTTTGCATAGCATGGTTGGTTGAAATTATGTCAGTCTGTCGCGGTGTGACTCACGTCTGGATTCCCAGTAACAGTTACATAAGACTGTTGCCAAGTAGTGGTTATTGGCACAGACAGACATGTGGTTAAAATGGTCAACTTGCACAGACCAAGTATGCAATGTTTTAAGCACCTTCCAACTCTCATCTCTTCTACAGGAATAAGGCCTCGTTTCTTGCTGTAGAATTTGTCTTTGTTGGGATGCCAAGTGAGTTTCAAAGCTAATGATCTGCATAGTCACTTAATTCAATTTTAATTTGCTTTCTTTTTGAAAGAAAAAAATAGAGCAGGGTTATAAAAAAACGACCAGACAATGAAATGAATCTCTGCAGCATGAATTGGATGTATTTCAACTTGCATGTATACCTTAGATTTAACTTCAAAATGAGCAGTTGAAATTAACCCTAAAAGATTGAAAAGACAAAACTCTTAGAATATAGACATTCCAGCTTACACAAATTGGTTGAAAGCACTGCATAGATGCAACTGTATCCAATTTGCCTCTTTGTTTCTTCCTAATTATGGCCATTTTGCCAGCAAATCCTAAACAAATAACGGACTGATTCCACAGTGCAAGAAAAGAATCACTTCATTGCTTTTACACCTATTAGATTTTACTGAATTAGTGATTTTAATGAGCATGCTTGAGATTTGTACAAGCAGAAATGAAATGTAATTGTCCGTTATTCTTTGTAGTGACGCATAAGGATGTTCTGTTTACTGTTCTTGTCATGATAGTTTGACCATGTGATGTTATTGGAAAACATATGATAGCGAAAACTGCTTGTTGACCGTGTTATGATGTAAACAAAGGGAATCCCCGGAAGGGTTGGAAATGTCATCATGTTATATTACCTGTATAACAGTATAATGGAATGCCAAAGGATAGTTTTGTTTGGTTTGTGAATGTGCTTCAGCTTAATGTATGGAAAATAGATATTTAAAACGTTTGCTGGATATTAGTCGGAATGTTAAAGAAATTTGATCAGTGAAACAGATTGGCACCCCATCGTTTTTTTTTCATTACTATCCACATCACAGGAGTAGTGTAATGCCCAAATGCAAGTGAAATTAAGCTCAGATATAGCCCCTGTATATCACATGCTTAATGCTGTCCATGGGTCAAAATGTGGTTTTTAGAGGCAAGATTTCCGCTTAGACCTGGAAAGGCACGTCTTGAAGTCATAAAAGTTGACACCCCTTTTGCTGCTCAGCAGACGATACGATTCTTTCCAAGAATAGAATGACTGTGCATCCTTTGTATATCTCTCATTAGCTAAAGATTCCAATGAATGTCGCATTCTTTTTCATTCTCAGTTTGTTTGAATACTGGTATCCCACAACTTGAGAAAGTTTAGCTCCTATATTGATAATACCAACTCAGTACCAATGGTAAGTTCTAAAGCCTGCTTGTACTGATACGTTCCCATTTGAAACCCAAGTGTGTATGTAACGTTGTGAGGTGTAGGTACGATAAATAATAATGTAATATGAATGAGTCTATCCTCTTAAATGGAGTAAACCTGTTTGTCAGCAACTCTTAAATGCTATGTACATTTCACTATATGATGGTTGTTATCAGTAATGTACTATCTGGATGGTGGACTTGCACAGCACAACTATGTGAAGTACTCTTATGCACTATGCCCTCGGATGTTACCAATGTGTCCAAAATCCGAAGTCTGTGAAAGTGACGTAGGTTTCTGTCGTTCACACACACGTACAAGCTAAATGTTGCTTTACAAGGTATATAATTTGAGTCATGTACAGCTTTAAGACGTGTTATGAAGCATTGCTGACAGAACACACTCATTCTGTGTGCATATGAAATTGATGTGACACATTGCATAGGCAATACCCATCAAGTTCTTATACACAATGCATAATTTTCACATCATTTTGTAGTTCCGAGATGCATTTTCCATTTATGAATGTGTAAAATAATTTTTTTTCATCACGTTATGGAAGTGGCTGGCCACCATGTAATTTGTCATCAATTTCTTTTCTGAATCGGGAGCGCCAGGAGCGGCAAATCTGACGGACATGAGTGCTATACAAGAACCCACTATTATTATTACTAAAAACCCATCTAAAGTCTCGTTTGTTTTATACTTTGAATGTTTTTATAGTCAAATGATGCTACACATATATACTGCATTCATCATTTTGAACCATGGGGGGAAGTAGGGCTGGTTTTTCAGATGTGTATTTATTTATTTATTTATTATCTCATCCCTCTAGGAATGTTAATGGACATCGATATTATCCTCTCTTTAATACTTACCTACCGGGTATTCAATATATTCTTTGGAATTTTCCAATCTTTAACAACACAAATGATATAAAAGTTGAATAAATGGAAATATTTACAGCCCCTTTCCCAAAGGCATTAGTTTGCTCATTGATTAGATTTATTTGTATTGGTTGAAAATTTTACATCACCCACCCCATCGAAACAAATCAATGAATCAATCAAATGAAGCCACAATTGATCCAAACCCAAGGTACTGGTCATGGATAGTAAAATCACTATTTTCTGTCGTACTCTGGTAGGGACCAGAAAAGGGTGCCGACAGTCGTGTTTGTCCCAAGTATTTTATAAGTCTGTAAATATATCACAGAGGCTTCCACTCAGAGCATGAATGAGTGATGAGAGAAAGAGATGAGAGGTTTAATAGTCCTAATAGTATGTCAGCTTTCACCAAATACATACACATTTCTATATCTGATCTTCACTTTCACACTCATTTTCGTGTTTGAATCTATGTTTTTAATGGGTGTTATTGATTAATTCACTTAAGAATATTGCTCTTTTGAAATTTGTCAGAAGCAGGTCCTGAATTAATTATTATTTTGTCTTTTGTGAATGATACTATCTGATTATTTTATCAAATATTGAATTGTTTGGACATGGAGTCATTCACAAATTTACATTTCCTAATGAAATCTGTTTGTTGATATAGGCACTCAATGTTTACAGTAATTGTGGCAAAATTTAATCAAGATGCTCTTTGCTTCACCAACTCTCTCTGCCTCTATCAATAAATTTTATTTGATATGATGTGTGTGTATATTAGCTGTAGCGTATTAAATGGTTTGCATGTTTTAGTTCTCTCTCAATATGCTGAAGGAATAGAATGGAATTATGAAATACTTTTATGAGAAGTAAATATTTTTTTTCTTCATTTTTTTTTTGAAGCTTGGGGTAAGAATTTCAGATGGTCTTTTTTCTACCACAAATGGAGACCAATATTCTTAGAAATCTTAAAATGCTAGTTGATGTAGGTGCCAAACAGTGATGCAGAGTGAAGAGTATAGCTTATTTGAAATGTGATATAAAGTCTAAGAGAGAGAGAGAGAGAGAGAGAGAGATCATTTATCCAATGGGAGTTGGTATTATATTCCTATCCTTTCCTTTCGTATGGGTCTATGTGTATGATGAAACCTGGCCTGATGAATGAGCTTGCAATTGTCCGTCTGCGCCCACATATATATTGTGCGTTCCCTATGTCTTATTATAAACCATGCAGTCAGTCAGTTGACTTAATTTTTGGATTTCTACATTCTTTTTTTGGAATCCCTTGCCTACATGTACTTCATTGGCCATGCAATTCCCATGTGTTATGACATACAGGGCATTGGGTGTATACACTGTGGACAGGGCATTTGCAGCGCTTTTGGTCCAGTTTTAGTCCTATTCTGTTCACTTCATATCATATGTTCTGTATAAAAGTAACGTGAGAAGTACCATGTGATACGAGCAGTTGCTGCATCCTATGTGGGGGCTTTGAAAGACTATTATTTCTATGTCATTGTTGACATTGCTAGAAATGGTTGCAACCGGCCAAGAATGTGCATCATTATCTAAACGTTGTAGATTCTAGTGTGTACATTTCTTTTATCATGCTTAAAGGGAGAATTTTGTTTTACACAAACTGTAGCAGATTGTTGGCATTGTTTGGCTTGATGGTATTGCAGCTCATGTCGAAGAAAAATTAGAGGTTATCTGTTTAAATTTAAGTGAATGATTAAAAGGATTGAATTTTGTATGTCTGCAAAGATGAGATTGATGAGTTCTTAGATGCACAATTTTCTTTCCTTTGTTATCTTAGATATGTCATCTATCAATTCTCATTGATTGGTTTTTGTGGCATTTTGAGATCTAGTTTGATTTGTAGTGATTT
The DNA here is from genome assembly GCA_003118195.1 of Hemicentrotus pulcherrimus. NCBI lineage: Eukaryota > Metazoa > Echinodermata > Echinoidea > Camarodonta > Strongylocentrotidae > Hemicentrotus > Hemicentrotus pulcherrimus. The sequence goes on along the minus strand of BEXV01000274.1, from coordinate 266,626 downwards.
TTGTCTTTGTATTTTTTTTTCTCTTTAAATTTTTCAAAGTATTTAATCAGGATGTTGACTAAAATTCAATGCTAGGATTTTTAAAATTTTGAAGATATTTAAAGTGAGAGAATGTTTTGTACTTCCATGTCACCATCACTACCACTATCATCATCATCACCGCCATACTCAAAGACAATGATAATACAAAACTGTGTACATTTATATTTTATATGGTATTACATTGTACTCTTCATAATTAGGCTTATCTTTCTCAGATATAGCAGCTTTAATCGTGGAGTTACTAGGTTAGTAACTCCATGGCTTTAATCCATTCAATACCAGATGGTCCATAGACCTGTAGATTCATCTAGTTAGAAAAATCATCTGGTATTCAATGTGTTAAGCACAAAACTTTAGACAAATTTGATGTGTTCAAAGAGAAAGATAATCCTGATTATTTCATCTCATTCATATGTACATTTCTTTTTTCATACAAAAGATGGAAGTATGGGTCGTGTGAGGACAGATATTATCAAGTTCCACTATATATTTGTGCTCTTGTTAGTATATTGCAAAATCCATGTACAAAATCACATCCCAGAAAATAAATTTTCAGTGTCGTTTTCTCGTCTGTTGAATATAATTTAAATTGATAGAACTAATATATTCCTGTGGTAAAAGTCGATTTTTTTTAAACATCAGTTTTGGGAAAGAAGACAGAATTATAATGAATTCAATCAAGGAATGGGGCTTTTTCCTTATCCTTTTGTAAGAGTAGTAATATTTGTTCCCTTTTTTCTCACAAAAAGAATTGGATGTGATTATATGATATATGCATCTTGTTGCACAATAATTGTTTTATATCATAACTGTTCCATGAATTGTAAATGTTTGTAGATGTCTGTTATTAAAGTAGTCCATTTTTCCTCTTTCTATGTGTATATGAAAATTTAGTCAATGTGAGAACATACTTATGTAGATGAACTTTCTCAGAAAGGATGAAAAATTAAAAAGCTGTACAATAAACCGTATTTATCAGTGTTCTGTCTCTTTCTGTTTCTTTCTGTTGTAGTTATCTGACACTAGGAATCATTCTTGTGTGGGAAAAGGATATCTTACAAACAATTTTGATAGAAAATGTTTCATAGCTGGGCAATTACCAAAAATATATTTTAATGTTTACACCCTACTGATCTACACCATCTATTTAATGCTGGATTATTATTAATTTTGAATCAGGTTCTCTTCAATACCATCATCAAAACTCAGACTTAGCTTTGAATTGAATCGATACAAGATAAGCCCATTACACCTCAAATCAGGATAATGATACATTGTTGTACAAATTCAAAATGCTTTATTCACAAAATTATTTACACATACAGTGACGCGACTATGAATCCTGCAGCAGCTGTTGCATAAAACTTGCTATTATAGTAACTTTTCATGGAATACTGGATTTTGATTGGCTCGTGAGTAACGTTACCATGGTAGTTACCATTGATGGCAAAGTTACTATAACAGTAAGTCTTTATGCAATGCCACAAATGGGAGAGACTGTTTGGAGACTATTACCATACAGAAGAAAGTGAGTGGAAAAGAGCGAACGGCATATGAGGCTCAGAAACTCTTATTTGATAAACAACAACTTTACTCATTACTCTATGAAATGGATCTATCCCTTCATCAACAACCACCAAAAAAAAACTTTGAGTGCTCACATGGTAAATCAGAGAGTTGCCAATTTGAATGGTGTGACAGGCACCACTTACAATTAAATGTAGCAAAAACGAAGGAGGTCATAATAGATTTTTGCAAGAGAACTGTAGTGGATCATGCACCCCTTTGTATTCATGATTCCGTAGTCGAACAGGTTAGCGAGTACAAATATCTTGGCACAACTATGTGTAAATTGGATTGGTCGAAAAATGTCGACATTATTCAGAAGAAACCAAATCAAAGGCTTTATTTTCTTAGACAACTTAAGAAACTAAACATAGACAATACACTTCTTGTTCTGTTCTATAAATCAATCATTCAGTCTATCTTGACATTCAATCTCATTTGTTACTTTGGTAATGGAACACGTGCTAGCAAAAAAGAAAACTGAAAGAATAAGAAAAATTGCTCGGCGCATCATCGGTTTGGAATTGCCCAGTTTAGAAAATATATATGTTGATCTTACATTGCTGAAGGTAACGCGTATTATGAAAGACCCATCCCATCCTTTGTTACATAATTATAATTTTAACCAATCAGGAATTCGCCTCTGCGTATTATACAACAATATTACAGATGGTATACCGTATTTGCCTGCCACAACGCCGCACCCTTGTATAGGCCGCACCCCCGATTTTGACCCTAAAAAAATATTTTAAAAAACATAAAAAATAAAAAATTTGGACAAAGTCAGGAGTCGAACCCTTGCCGACACAGGTAGATTGGGAGCCGAAACCAGCGCCTTAGACCGCGCGGCTATCCTGCACAGATGCCTTAGTGTGCAGTTTTTTGTGATGTATACATTGAAATTTACGTGCTGGATACTTCTTATTTTACTTTTGCAATGCATTGGCACAAACTTTGATCAAGATCTATCGGCAGATGTTGTTTTTGGAAGATTATTTGCGTCTTCATGTCAACAATGCAAGGTAAAATTGTTGGTAAGATGTGTGGAAATGTCCTGTTTCATAGTGGTATAGNGCCCATTACACCTCAAATCAGGATAATGATACATTGTTGTACAAATTCAAAATGCTTTATTCACAAAATTATTTACACATACAGTGACGCGACTATAAATCGTGGTAAAATGGGACAGACTGTTATGAAGATTACGATTCAGAAGAAAGTGAGTGGAAAAGAGTGAATGCCATAAGAGGCTAAGAAACTTATTATTTGATAAATAACAACTTTACTCTATGAAATGGATCTATGCCTTCATCAATAACCAAGCGCCAAAAAAAACTTGAGAAACTTATAGTGCTCACATGGTTAATCAAAGAGTTAGAAATTTGTATTCTGATAAAATACATTTTTAAACATTCATAGATTCTTATCTTCTATTCGATTTTCAAAAAACTTGGTGCATTCCTCTCATTTTGCTGCTAGAAGCCAACTCCATATCATGATAGGCCTAACACCCCAGTCAAACCATTGAGACCAACAACAAACTGTACAAAAAAATTCATTGCTTCCCATGGACAAGAATCTGTAAGTTGGGAGTAGGAATGGAGTTGGTTAACTGGTCCGAGTAAGATATGAGAAGAAACGGCATCATTTTGCAATTTGAAAAGCCATTCTTCCCCAGGATTAATAACAAAATATATGTATTATTGTAATGATCACAATTATTTGTAATGGATTCAACATTCTGTCTTAGTCAGTTGTAAGGGATAATCACAAATTAAGGATGACAATAACAATAAAATTGGTCTATTTGTAAATATGTATGGTGCTCAATGATTTGTGCCAATTGGCCTCCAACTTGGGTTATCTTTAACCAAATGTCTTTTCTACAAAAACTGTTTTCATCATCACTATTAAACCAGCCATTAAATATGAGGCCTAAATATGTACGGTAAAAAAAAGATGCCTTTGAATTCTGAACATCGCAGAAGATTTTAAACAGTGAATTCTCCTTCCAATAACTACATAATGAATTAATAAGAAAAGAGGCAGATATATATTGCAGTTAAACGAGACACCTAATATATTTGGAAAATTCTGTCTATATTGTAGGCCTCCCATAATGATAAAAAAAAATGGATAAATATAGACTGGTATTATTTTGATGAACATTGTTGTAGGCATGATGACCACTGAATTATCAACTGAATTGTCATAAGAAGAAGAAAAAAAGAAAAAAGAGGAGCAAGGAGAAAAACAGGTAGTATATAATTGAGAAAAACTAAATCATGTTATTCCAAAGATTGTCTTGTGTCCTATAAGCGAAGATAAATCTATTTTAACAATTTAAAACGGAATGAATAAAACTTTAAAGATAGATTATTCTTTTAAAAATATTTCCATCACATGACACTCTGCATCCTAAGGAACATCCCTTGATCCAAAAATGTTACTTTGGGAACGATTTCCAAACATACAAATAAGCATGTGAGAGAGGGAAAAAGAATGCCATCCATAGCAAAACCACGGACCATGTACTCGTGTAGTTTTGAAGCTATTTGGAATCCATTTTACTACTCCATAGTCCATACCACTGCATTACATTGCAATCTGGTCTCAGCCTGAACATCCCCTGCATCCACAGTGTATGCACTCTACTATCCTGCCCTGTGGTTACAAACATATGAGAGAGAGAGAGAGAGAGAGAGAGAGAGAGAGAGAGAGAAAGAGAGAGAGAGAGGGGGACAGGGGGAGAGAGAAAGAGGGAGACAGGGAGAGAGAGAGAGAGAGAGCAAGAGGGTTATATATTGAAGACTTATACAAAAATTACAAGCGAAGATATGAATATATCTGTAGATGTACCGTAATATAATTCTGTCATGGCTTTCAATTCTTCGACCAAGTGTCACCTAGAAATAATACAGATTGTGTGTTTAGTGAGATTTATCATGCATTATTCAATAAGAGAATGAGTTTACAGGTATATCAAATTACATTACTCGGGAATACCTTCAAGCATATCTCAAAAGTTTTCAATATTAAAATCAAAAATAATTACTACAACTTGAACCATGGACCAATTTATTTAATAGCTGTTCTGAGATGCATTGAGAGGCTATTTTTTTATGCCTCCGCTACAAAGTAGCCGGAGGCATTATGTTTTTGGGTTGTCCGTCCGTCCGTCCGTACATCCGTACGTACGTCCCGTTCTCGTGATCGCGTTTTCTCAAGAACCGATTGATTGATTCCCGCCATACTTGGATCATGTTTGTATCTCACAGAGCCAATGAACTGATTAGATTTTGAGGTCACGAGATTCAAGGTCAAAGGTCACAGGGCTCATTATGTATGCAAAAATGGCTCGTG
>BEXV01000274.1:222959-260069 GCA_003118195.1 Hemicentrotus pulcherrimus | reverse complement strand
AAAAAAAAAAAAAAAAAAAAACTTCTAAAATAAAGTTCATGCCACGACAACCCTTGATGCAGACCTTGTACAAACTCTACAGAGGTCATGAAATAAAATCATGATCTTTGTAAGTCATGTTCTTAATGACACAAGCCATTGTTGACAGTGATCAAGTGTAAAAGATGATAGATCTTTCATCAGTCAGCCATTTGACAGAAGTGCAATGGAGATAGGAAAAAGCATTAAAACAAAAGAAGGGAGAAAGTATCTCTATAAAATTACACTGTCAATGCAATATTGTGATTAAATTTGAGTGGTATCAATGCCAATGTGATGACTACAGTCTCATTCAAAATTAATCTCAAAAGATAGGTTTTTTAGAGCTGAACCTTCTGATTTATAATTGAAAAATTATTTAATGAAAAATATCCAACACCGTTCCAAAAGCTCTGTCAAAACTATCATCGCATCTTGAGCTTTACATCAAGCACAATAGGCAATTGTATACATCTTGAAATATATTCTATTTGAAAGAAACACAGCTCTTTATCAATGAACGCTAGTTTGGTATCAATATAATGCAATAATTTCTCAAAATGGAAACATTTTATGAGCCGTACCTCTACTGATAGCTTTTCTTCTGTAGAACAAATCATAGATGTATCTGGATTTCTGATGGTGAATCTTGAATATTGGCCAGAGAGCTTCTACCTTACGCTTGCCTTCATGGGGCTCAGTCTCAGCTGTAAAGTTAAAGACAAACATATAACTGAGAAAATGGTGAAACAAAAAGCTCATACAATCACCACTAAACAAAGTTTGATAGTGTCTACATTTTCTGTAGTTCTAGTGTTTATATAGCTGGGTTTGGATTTTGTTATGTTTTAGACTTCAGGAGCTAGTATTACTATTTCAGTGGTTGATCTTTTGGCACTTGTTGAGAAACCTATCCAAAATTTATGAAGGAAAAACTGGGCACGAGCTACACTTTCGTAATAGCGTTATCAGTTTTTCTTCAGAATCATTTTGCCTTCGGTGTAGACTAGAAGGGATGAGATTTAGATGACGTCATGCACAGCGAGAGTTAAAATACGACTTGCACAGATTTTCAACATGGATGTCAATCTTGACCCATAATTTCCTAAAAAGGGACCATTAAACAGATTTTTTCAGTCAAGTTGGTAAGTGGAACCGATGTATTATAGCCTAGGCCTAATTTACAAAATAATAGAGTGGTGAAGTGTGACGTCATCAAAAATCTATTTTTAGAATTTCTCAATTGTTTCTTCATATTCCGAAAGAACACCAAACCAAAAATAATGTCCAAATGTCGCAAAACCAATTGAATAAGTTAAGTATTGGCTGAGTTATGACCATCTGAATATATATACTCCCCATAGGAACTCAGTGTTATATGCTCTGGCTCCTAATGTTTAAGTGTCAAATTTTGGATAGGTTTCTGAACAAGCGCCAATCTTTTCATAGGGGGTCATGTTGTATTTAATGTTGAAGTCAATAAATTGCTACTCTACTAATAAAAAGTTAATACTCATCTACATTGCATTCTCTGTTCTTTTGCAATTGCACAGCTACACCCTACACATATTTGTAGTCGTACTTGTATGAACTCCAACCCTGCCAAGTACTTTACAAGTGATTCTGCAACTGCCTAACTGAATGAGCTCAATTAAACCGTTAATTATTTTTATTTAATAAGCTATGGTCACAAATCTGAGTGACCGACCGATCAGTAGCCTGCTCGGTCGCTGCTGGAACTTAGGCATCGCCAAGCAATTAGGTCGGTGCCAAGGCGGCGACCGCCCAGGCACCGAGCGTATTTTGGGCGGCGAATGAAAAGTGAGCAGGCACCGGATAAATTTTAACTCCGCGCTAAAACTTCTGTGGTAACCGAGTGATGCCCTAAAAACGAGCTGTGCCTGGGCGGCCGCCGCCTGGTGGCCTGGCAGATTTGGTTAAAAACTAGACGCTCGGCCGCCGAGCAGGTTACTTTTGGGTAATGTGACCAAAGCATTGCATTAGTGACACAATGACAAAATAACATTTGTCATCGACATGCACAAAGCACACACAGATTTCATTTAACTAGGGTCAAGATATCATAAGATTAATAATTGGTTATCAGTGGATTATAAGATATTAAAATCTTTGATTTTCAAGTATTTCAATTTCACTTGTTGATTTAAACAATTCAACAAACATAAATCTGAAAATAGGAACCAACCACACGTTTATCAACATGTGGGACCACTCTAAATCACACTGACTGACCACTGTTCCCTTCTCCACATCACAGAAAATTGTAATTTTCCGACATTACCTTCTCGCATTTTCTGATCTAACTCATCAAGAGTAGGTTCAATGAGTTCCCATCCTTCCGGGGTTTTCTTCCGACTTCTTCGAACCTTTGGCATGATGAAATAATTTGGTGAAAATATAGGCTTTCGTCGTATCGTCCAAACAGCGTTTTAATACAACTTTCTAATATCTAACATAGATGGCGCCATAGCACTAAACGAGAGGACGTGAAAAATAGAGATATATGGAGATATGATGTGAACACATAGTTAAAACCATTATGCCTGCTAGTATATATAATAAATATATATAAATATATTTCTAAATAAGCAAATCAATCTCTATGGATACTTGTTATCGATAATTAGTTTTCTGAAACAAGGCCCGTACTTAATTTTCACACATTCCGCTCAACAGATGATAATACAATATAATATAGGCTAATAACATCACTTCAACATCAACATCAACATCCTGTTGGTCTTCCGGTCGCTACTTCTTTACGGTTCTGACGAAAACAACTTTGAGGGCACTAGATAAATGGATCACGCGCAACATACTGGAATTTAGACCAATAATTATTGAGTAATCTTTTGAAAATATTTACACTTGGTGCTGTGACCGTAGACTGGGGAAAATTGTTCCAGTGACAATGATAATGATAATTTAATGATATTTATGATAATAATAATGATATTACAAATTATGATAATAATGATGATAAAATGATAATGATGATGTAGATAATAATAGTAATAATGATAACAAAAATGAATGATAATAATAGCAAAAATGATGATAGTAATAATGATAAAAATAATAGTTATAATAATAGTAACAACAGCAATAATAATGATAATAATATCATTAACAACAACAATAATGAATATAATAATAATAATGATGATAATATAGAATATTCATAATACGGCCACTTTTTAAAAGGAAAAAGAAGAAGAAGAGAAAAAAAGAAGGAATATAGAAGAAGATAGAGAATGAGGTTGAAGAGGAAACCTAGGAGGAGGCGGAGGAGGGACAGAAGAAGAACAAAGATCGAGGAGAGAAATAATGATAAAGGGATATTACACGAATAAATAAAATCGAGAGATAAGCGGTGGTGATGGGCGGGTGGGAAGGAGATCGATGAGGGTTACAAGGCAGATGAGGGTCAATTTACCAAATTCATAAGCTCACCATGAGCATTTTTTTTTTGCAGGCTGTCGGACCCGACACCTCTGGATTATACCTTGGTAATACTTTCGATCCATATTAGATGCAGAACATGAAAATGCTCACCCCCTCCATAAATACCGATATTTTCGTTCTGTTACGCCTTCTTAACCCCGTGCGACCTCGGCTCATTCCCCTACCAGACGTCATCGTACCGAAAGTGCGCTATGAGGAGCCCCGAGAGTTCGTTACCTTGGCAACGTTTACTAACATTCTTCATGTGCCTAGAAATGTATATGCCCTATCACATCACATGGTTTTCTGCGGAGTCATATGAATTTGTGATATTATGTCGCACAATGCGTATGTTTCATGTCGTGTTGCATTAATTTTCCATGATTACTGGAACCTTCACGCCTGTACAGGATATAGCATGCAGAGCTTCATTCTCTGTTCCATCTTCTTTCATTTTTGGGTAACATAGGAATGAGTTTCTCGTCTTAAATTCATTTAGCCTCAGTTCTGGCATATTCATATTACTATAATCTAGCTCCTAAATGACAAACTGCAACTTACATGACCATGTTAGGCAACAATAATGATAAGCCACATAAAATAATAGGCCTACATAAATCACTGTTATGAAAACTAAAGAGTTAATTCCTACTGCGATTATATCACTGCTGGCCGAGTCTGCCTTCTTTCTTATCTCTCTCTCTCTCTCTCTCTCTCTCTCTCTCTCTCTCTCTCTCCCCCCTCTCTCTCTCTCTCTCTCTCTCTCTCTATACCACCGAAATTCACTCCCTTTTTTTATCTCCCCTCCCCCTCTCTTATTTTGCTTGGCAATCGGAATATATTTAATAGGACTATATAACTTTGCACCATGTTATATGACTATGATCATTGTACCTCATTATCGCAAAATGTAAAAAGGAAAGCGTAACAACGAGGCCAGAAATAATTGATGAATTGCGAATACTTTGACCTCCGTTGAGGATCGATACCCGTAACATTACATGCACTAATCCGATTCATGCACACCGTTTTTGCCCCTCGAAAGTAGTACACTATTGACGTTTTATTTTCTCATGTTCAGTGAGGCGCCCGAAATCTTTTGTGATCTTCTGTTTGGTATCAAAGAGAGAGTCGAGAGATCGTAGGAGTTCATTCTTTTGTTACAATCTTCATGGGGGAAACAAATTTGTTTAGAAATCGAGCGATAGATAAAAGTGCTGGTACGTAGCTGGAGTGAGAGGGACAATTCCTTGTCAATAAAACTATTGTTTGGGAGGAGGAAAAAACGCCGGGCCTGAAAGATTGATGAGCGAGATAAGGAATCGTCTGAGCGTCAGTGTGCCAGGCAACGAGACACGACGGACAGTCGAAGATCGCGGAAGGAGGAACAATGAATTTAACCACAAACATGGCCACTCGCATGTGATACATATCAACTTAAAACTTGTTGTTGCTTCGTGTTTGGGGAAAGTTTGGGTTTGTTGTTGCCACTCTTCGTGTGCCTAACAGATGGAATTATGGAAGGGGCTACAAGACACATCAGCGTAGCAGTACCGAGCATGAACAGTCCTCGAGCGGCAGTGGCGCGCCAGAGTGTCCAGACAACTCTCAATCGATCTATTCCTGCACAGGGACAGGACGTTGAAGACTTCACTAAATCAAATTCCCGAACCAATAAGAAGACAGCCTCCCCAAGAATGGTCAGAACTGCCCCTAATGTCAACCCAAGTGCTGCTACTAATGAATTTGTCGGGAGAACAAGAACAGGACCAAGTCGTCAACCCGCTAAAACCAGTATTGTGGACTTGGGAGGAATCCCCGGTCTGCATCCTCGGGACAGAGTGAATGTTCGAGGAATTAACGGTTTTTATCCTCCACTTCGGATGAAGTCGGGAGGAACGGGAAAATTTGCAATTTCTGAACCTGTTTCGACAGCATGGAGTCAAAAATTCAGACCACAGGTAAGTTATCTGTTTATTATCATTATCATTACTATATTCTCCGTCACGTTTTGCCGGATATCGACACTTAACACTTAAATTGAATGCTGCGTTATCGGGTAAATATAGCAAAACTATTATTATTTGAAGTAGTCTTTTTATTTTCAACTTTACTTCGTTTGTCCCAGTGAGGCACATCACTTGAGAAAATATGAACGGGGAATATCACAGATTTCGGGTTTGGAGAGGTAATAATGATTTCAAAGCATACTGCGTAACGAGCAAATCCAAGTGAGAGACGGGGCAAGATGGGGCATGCTGGAGAATTGAGTTTGAACTATATTGATTAAAGAGAAGAACGTATGACGTTATAGTTACTTAAAATCAATACGAGGCAAACCAAATATACTAAATATCATAATAAGATCTGTTCGTTTATATAATACTTTGATATTTTTTTCAAAAGAAATTTTCATTAGTTGGATTTCGAGTTGGAATTATTCCAAGACGAAGAATTGAGTTTCTAGAGGTAAGATGACGGTGTTACTGCATCTTTTCCACTTGCATGGAAAACATGATGGTTTGTGTTAATATTCTGTGAGAAAAGGTTGTGCTATCTGGCACTGAAATTCAAAAGAATTATCTGTGAAAGATTGAAGCACATTTTATGGGATGATGTACTTTAATTTGGAAGCGTGTGTAATGCTGTGATGGAGGGAAAGGGACCCTGCATGTGATATTCAATTGTACGACAATTTGAGTTGCTATGTTTTGTTGTTTAAACGATACTGAAAGTACAAAAATAACTCACCAAATGTATTTTTATTATTTTTATATTTCACTTTTAGTTGCGAAATTATAATTATGATATAATTCCTTCACGGTTGGTGTGTTTTGGAGTGATTATAATGACCATTATTGTTGCTATCTTTCAAAGGTAACCTGTCTTAATAAAGACAAAATTCGAGCGTGTTTCTCAAAGTCGTTATTGTTCCCTGAACATTGTTTAGTCAAGTTTTCAGGAAACAAGGGTAGTGAAGGTCAGATTCATTCTTGTATCAAAACTCAATTCGGAATTAATTGTTCTTTTAATAAAGATTTTCAAAATAACGTTTTCGTCATGCAGTAATAACACCTCGTATAGTGTAATAAGTATTTTGTTGAGAATACCGGTATACTGTTTATAGACAATTAAAGCATTAACTGTCATTTGATTTTATACGGATATCAATAATTTTGATACCCGTTGGCGCCATTTCGTCCACGTCTCGGTTTATTAGAAGAGCTTTTGGGGGAATAATTACATTCATCCATGTGTCTATACTACAAAAATGATTTCAAAACATCGAGGGAGAAACTAATGTATGCCCCGTTTTATACAATGATTATTGGGCCCAATGCGGTGACAATCATTTATCAATTATATTACCCCTTAAAGGTACTATGTCCCATTTGCAGGCCAAAAATTGAAAAAGTTTAATTCCAACTGCATTTGAAAGATAATACTAATTTAGAACTTCCCTAAAAAAGGTGGGGCTTGAAAATGTCTTCAAGTGGGAAAATAACGACTATTAGTTGTCAAATCGACTTTAGGGCTATAGAGCCCAAAAGTAATAGTCTTGATTTTCAGACAATTGTACCGAATGGTCATACGTTTTATGCTGCGCAAAGATTCAATCAGTTTAATCTTGGCCATCACAAGAAGTGGGTTATTGATGTAGACAAATGCTGACATGTACCCTTTACAACTCTTTTCATGTATGTTATTAGCAAAGGAGAACAAAGCCAGTCAGTCACTCAATGAAGTCTAGCAAGTAGACGGGTTTCCTTGCATAATTTGAATATGAGGACACTGCTAACGTTTTAATTTTACAGATAGGACATACATGACATATTCACAATTCCTGCAAAGTTCTACAGCATTTGAGGTTGGCTGCAAAAGGGACATAGTACCTTTAAAGCTTATCTGCCGTAGTTTACAGGAGGGATTAGAGCGCCCTGCAAGGTCACTGGACAGGTGGTTATCTCATCAACTCAGCTCTCAGTTAACATAAGAAAAAGAGGATCATGGGTGACCAATGGTCACCGATTAGGCACTGTTTGTTATATAGATGGCGCAAGTAGCTACAAGTAGTGCAGTGGGCCTTTAAAAGAAGACGATTTCCCTTCAAGTTAATGAAGGTCCTTTTCTCTTTAGATTTGTTGCTGGGTAAATTATCATAGGCAGAGCAATGTTTTCATGGAAAGGAAGGAGGGGAGGGGGTGGCAAGCTGATATGCCGAAAATCGAACAGACATAATAAAATGCTCACATTTTCTGACAGAAGTTTGAATGTGCCGTCAAAACCGAAGTCCTTTATTATTTTGGGGATAGCCCCTCCCCCTCCCTACCCCCGCTTCCGAATTGCGATTAGGAATTGAACGAGTTGTCCACGAGTTGTAATAATTAACACTAGATTGTTGAAATAAAAAAAAACAAGAAAGGCTAGAAAATCAAGAAGAATATTATTTTTGACTCTTTCCATGCATATAGAAAGAGTAATATTTCCATGCAATTATTATATTTGCATTTCCCAATCAAATACAATTTGAAGTGTGACTTTATGCAACTTTGATTGTTTCTTTTTGTTGTTGGTATTACTGAATCAGTTATTGTTATTGTTGTTTTTGTTTTTTTCTCATAAAATGATAATTCATGATAATTACTTTTACAGGAGAGCTTACACCCTACAAGCTCTGCTTTTTAGTCGGCCCTCCGTCCCTTTCAATTTCAGGTTTAATTTTGTTTAATGTATTGTATTGTGCAAATTGATCTAAATGTATATAAATATGTGAATATGTTAAAATGTACCATCATTGTAAATATAAACGATTGAAAGAGTAAAAAAATCAATGAATTGAATTGAATTGAATTGAATTGAAAGAGTCAAACAAGAAAAATAATAAAACAATATATAAAACAATATAAAACAATATAGGCCTATATACTGATCAGAATATAGTCAGGACACCCTGTGAAATTAATGTTTTTTCCGAAGTTCCGTACACGACTTTATGACGGTTATTGTTACCATTCAGTTTGGGTTTCTGTTTTTTAATATATTTTAAATACACTGCAACTCATAGCGACTTGTTTAAGCCCTTTCACTATATCATGCAGATATCGTAAATTTCGATTCCATCATTATGGCCGATATGTAAATGTACAATGCACCTTATTTCTTGACTGTGAACACCATCACTTCCAACGAGTTCAGTATTGATGTTTTTGATTGCGTTGACAGCCAAACAAAATATACATACATAAAGAATAACTCTGCTCAGTGGTGTATCCAATCAATAAACGAGTTCTTCTATAGTTCGNTAATGAATTGAATTGAAAGAATCAAACAAGAAAAATAATAAAACAATATATAAAACAATATAGGCCTATATACTGATCAAAATATAGTCAGGAGACCCTGTGAACAAATTAATGTTTTTTCGAAGTTCCGTACACGACTTTATGACGGTTATGTTACCATTCAGTTTGGGTTTCTGTTAGGTTTTTTTCATTTTCATACTCTGTTTCCGACGAAGACTTCAACTTTTGACAGTTATATCAGCATGCAATAGTGACCCTGACTATTTATCATCATTAGAAAAAGAAAAAAACAAAAACAAACCAAAACATGATGAATACGGAAGGCAGCAGCAGCCCAGAGAATGTTTAATCAGGGATATGAGAGTTAAATGTTGATTTATATCGAGAGAAACGGAGTTAATTGCACATAATAATGCCTCGGGCGTAATGTCCGTCATGCCTCGAAGGTCGGTGTGTTACACAAGCGGCAACAACAACAACGAGGTCGGCGACCACAATGAGAGTAACATCTTCAACAACAGTAAAGAAAAAGAGCAAAATAAAGATAAAGTTAATAACTCAACTATTATGTCTCAAGCACGGGCCTAAATGAACGTAAAAATTCAGTATTGGCAACCAATTTTGGTACTGAAAAACTATGAAGTGGGTTGTGGGTCCGGACGCTTAACAAAAACAAAGCTGTCACTTTAATTTTGCCTTTGGATTCAGCAAAAAGTATTCATCAAATACCATAAAATGTTTGTCCCGTGTAATATATTACATAACACTTGAAAGATTTATGAATATTGGATGTAAACTTCTTTAAAATTAGTGTTTAAAATCGACTGTCCGGACACACGGTGTGTTGGAAGGAAGGAGGGTGTCGATTTTAGGGCGTGGCTCGTTAACACCAGAGCCATCAGAGTTTCACCAACTTGTTATTGTTGGTCTCAAAATGGCGTATTGTGCCCATATTGTCCCGCTGTTTGATATATTGAAAAAGAAGGTTTTACAATATTATAAAAATGAGGAATGTATTGTATGTCTATTTGGATTATAGACATATATTTTGCTGTAAAGTGGCAGTAGCTACAATTGTTGTTTGTAAAGGAAAGATTATTTTGAATTTGTTTCAACATGCACATATTTGATTTGTTTGTTTGTGTGAAGAATTTAATAAATAGCCTGTGGATGTCTCAAAAATAGGCAAAAAACACATAATGCCCAATTCGAAACGGGTTGGCCAAACTCTCTTTTATAAGAGACACTGGTTAACACGAAATCACGATACTCCTCCGATGAGAAATGAAGATACGGCTTCACTTCTCGGTAAGGTACTCTTAGATTCTTCGGAATCAAACAGTCTCTGGGGGTACGGATGTCCCCATTATGCAGTGGTGTATCCACTGCAGCATTTACCTAGGAGGAAACCGCCCCCCCCCCCGTGCCCAGAACAAATCAATACAACTTGTAGTTCGATCCTGCACCCACCCCCTCCCGAAGAGGAAATAACCCCGCTCCTAATTTTAATCTCTTCTCAGAATAAGATTCATGATCTCTGGGTTATAGGAAATTGCAATACTAATACTATTACTACTACTTCTAATGATGATGATAAATAATATATTAAGGCACTAAATCCTCTTGGACTCAAATGCTCAACGCAATCACAATTCCTTAAAACATCTACCACAGGCTTTCACGTTTGTTTTTCTTCTATATCCTTCAATCACCAGGAAACTGACTTGTCATCATCATCGTCTACATCATTGCAGCAATACACCATCGAGTTATCACCGAATCAGTCCGATCTCGGGCCTGACAGCGTACCAAACTCTCAGACCAACCTCAACTGGTTACAAAAGCGAAACAACGACCAATCTAACAACAACGCTGCCAACAACTCTTCGGTACAAGGTACATCGCCCCCTTTGTTTAAAGGCCCACTGCACTACTTGTAACTACTTGCGCCCTCTATATAACAAACAATGCCTAATCGGTGACCATTGGTCCCCCTGATCCTCTTTTTCTTATGTTATTTGAGAGCTGTGTTGATGAGATAACCACCTGCATCCAGTGACCTTGCAGTGTGGTCTAATGCTTCCTTTAAACTAGTAATGACGGGCTTTAAAGGAAAATTTTAGATCCTCCCAAGTGCCAGTATTAGGCCTACTACCCAAAATGTGTTTTACGGTCAGTGGCCGGTACTACCCGGTCCCTGTGTAAAATCGCATGCTCTTTAATTAGCGCGGTAAAATGTCCCCGGCATGGTGGAGTTGAAATCATTATCACGTGAAAGCTTCGCACTAATTATATATATTATATACCGGTACATTTTGTCCTTTTTAAGGGATACACATTTCCAATAATTTCCTATTTCGAAATCACTAAAAATTTCATTCATAGTCCTTGTGATTGTGAGATTCATGATTTATTTGATGAAAATATGGGGCGCTACTTTTTTTTCCTGGGACTTCACTGACACATAGCTTACATTACCATTATTTTGTCTGCGTTTTGGATCTGTATTGAAATTAGAGAGGAAAAATATGAGAACGAGCAATCACATACAGAAAACGAAGTGACGATTTGGATGCAGTTTGCTTGTAATTGTAGTTTCGGGATTCGGTAAAATCGTATAAAAACAGAGGTCGAATCTCGGCCTTCTCCCGAGTTTCAGGGGAAGGAATGTAACCAAGGTCCATGCCATCTTTTTCTCATTGGAATGAACAAGTGCATTCGAAGCTGTTGAAATTTCATTTGATCTGAAGTCTTAAAAGATGAGCTTTATATTTGAATGGAATTTTTCTTCTTCTCGTCATAGCCTACGCCAATGTTAAAAAAAGGACCGCTTGTCGTATTCTTTCGTCATTCAATGTTCATTCAATGGTCATTCAATGCATCTGGTGTATAGTACAAAGAGGCTTATGAACTACATACTGTTTCGTTTACTTGTTCTTTTCCGCCATTAATCACATTACCTTCCATAGATCACTTCAATGAAGCGTCTAAAGAAAAGAATGCTCCTTTCTTTGAAGGACATATGGCATTGCATCATAAAATTGATCGGAAAGCCTACAATAAATGCCAATGCGGTTTGAAAGGACAAAAGGAGTAACCGTCATGTCCCTATTTACCCCTCGGTGTTTATTTACCCTTTTCGCTTTCTTCTTCTTCTTCTTCTTCTTCTTCTTCTTCTTCTTCTTCTTCTTCCTCTTCCTCTTCTCTCTCCTCTCTCTTTTTGCTTCTCCTTCTACCCTTCCTTTTCCTTCAAATTATTCTTCTATTCCTCATTTTCTCCTTCGATCTTCCACTTTTGTTCATTCATCTCTTGTAGGTCAATCGCCGTCACCCCTAACCGCCAAAGACTCTCCTCTGGGTCCATACCACACCTCTCCTACCCCCGAAGCGACGGGCATCCAGCGCAAGAAGCCTGATGCGGCTTGGGTGAGGGCCTTCAAGGTCAAACAGCATCGCAACAGCCGCTACAAGGAGATGGAAATCGGTACGAAGTCGACGTCGAGTCCCGAAGACGGAAATAAGAAATGGGGTTTGCCGGACTGAAGTCGACCCTGTTATGTTGATCACATTTTTAAAACCATGAATGCGTCGGATGTTGTTCGACTGGACAAGTGCCATCTAAAAAAAGATTACTGGACGGTCTAAGTGTGCTTGTAGAAAAACAATGATCTTTAACAAAAAAAACATTATTGGCGTATCCAGTCACTAATAAAATTGGTAAAATCTTCCCAAACCAGGAAGGGGGAGTTGCGGGACGCAGCGTATCTTGGCAGCTTCCTTGTGCTGCCTTCAAACTTGGGGAAGGGTGATATATATTCTCTGCTGGATATGTAAATGGAATTCCTATGTGTTGCGCCAAAGTTTCAAATTAAGAAATCTTTTACTTTTTACCCTAGTGGAAAGTTATTCCCAAAAGTTTGTATCCACCTTATTACTTCTAATAAATTTGGATATGTTTAAGCCTAATCATTTTTCTTTTAAACATGTGCTCCTTTTATTTTGTCAAACATCAGGATATTGAATATTTACAAAGTTTCAAATTAAGAAAACTTATAGTACTTTTTAACCCAGTGGAGAATTATTTCTAAAAGTTTGTGTCCACTTTTTTATGTCTAATACATTTCAGTATGTTTAAGCCTACTTATTTTTCTTTTGAACACGTGCTCCTTTTATTTATTTTGTCAAGCATCAAAATATTGAATATGTAACATTGGCTAAAACTGCTAATGCAAATAAATTGAGTATATTATTTTATTGCCAGCTGAAGGCAAGTCATACAGTTGTTAAAACTATTAAGATAATACTTTGTTAGAAAACAGAAATGTTGGAATAAGATAATTGTTAGTATGAAAGACATTCTAAAGAGTTGAAAAGCTTAGCTCATGTAATAGTCGTCTGTTTATTGCTCTACTCTTATTCGTTTTGTTTTGTTTTTTTTTTGAAAATATAATTGAACAAATTGTTATTAGGCTACTATATGTAAACTTAACATTTTATGACTGATCAAATAATTTTGCATCGATAGTATTCGGGAGAGTTATAAAGCATAGGGAATTTATTGCCAACATATTTGTCATATGTGGTTGCTCTGGTTTGTTTTTACACACTTGCCTTGTTGAACGTTGCCGTCCATGATTTTGTGCTATGTGCTGAAGAATTTTTTTCTCCTCCATTTCTGCTGCATGTGCCTATTTTATCCTCAAAACTGAAAAAATAAGACTACCATGTTCCATATACCGGTATGGAATATGTATGAGGCAAATTTCTTGAATTCTATGTTCCCATTATCTTTCATTTTGAACTTCACTTTCAACATATTTTGAATACAATATCAGTAATTTTTTCTTCCATGATGAACACTACTGACTAAATGGATTTGGAGAGATTCGACTTGATTTTTATAGAATTATAGTTTTACAATAATTGGAAATCATATTATTGTATTCCATTTAATACCGAGATGTATCAAAATTACTTTTAGCGTATTTATGATTGAGAATTAGCATTGATAACTGAATAGCACTGAGGCATTATTGTGATTATTAAAAAAAATAAGTATTTGTACCTAACATTAAACTTCTTAAATGCAATATATTTTAATCACTAATGTAGCCAACTTTATTGTCTAAGCTAGTATATCTATAATTCTTTACTATATTTGCATTGCTACAGTTTGGTGTGTAAATAAAGAAAGCTATATAGTTATGAAGATAAAATAAATGTCTGTTTGTTTATGTCATTCATCGTGTATGAGTCGTAAAGAGATGTTTACAACAAAGTTTGTATTATGAATAAATATGATAAAAAATACCAAATGTCATACTTTATTAATGACATTAAGAACTTCTGAACACATTTATGTGCCTGTGAATCAGTTTGCAGAAAGCAAAAAGGAAAGATGACAAAAACTTGACAAAATCATGGCTCCAAGTATTGACAAAGTATTTGAGAGGGGGTAATAAAACCAAAGGGTACAATAGAGAGTTTTTGACCCATGACACCGTATTTGGATGAATGACCTTTCTGAATAACTATTGCATTTAATGAACAGGGAAAAAGCATTCGTTTTGATTCCCCTTTATAATACAGTGGAATCTCATATAACGAGGTCTTAATTAGGACCATGTAAATTGCCTTATATCAGGAATCTTGTTATATCAGGGTAAACAAAACTTAATGTAAAGAGCAGGGACCAGCTAAATCACCTCGTTATAACAGATACCTCGTTATATCAGAGCTCATTCATAATGAGGTTACACTGTACATGGAAGTTTGAAGGCTCATTTATTTCATTAAATAGGCCTACCATAGATTAATCATGGGTCGTATTTGCCTATTACTACAGGAACTAGGATGTGTGACACAAGTTTTTGCAGAGTTTCAATTTTGATGCCATATATGAGGGGTGATAAATGAGCACTAAAAAAAAAAAGTTTTGTTGTTTTCCCCTCGACCACGCCCCATTAAGTAAAAAAAAGAGAAGAGGATTCGCGAGGAAAAAATGGCATCTAACAACATTCCCCCCTTTCGAGTAAGAAAATTGGGGAAAAAATAGGGAAAATAGGGGAAAATAGGGAAGATTAGAGAAAATAACGGGGAAATCGTTAAAATCAGGATAAAAGAGGGAAAAAAAAAAAAATCTGTTAAAAAATTGGGAAAAATATTTTCAAAATCGGGAAAACAATTTAAATCAGGTTTTTATCAGGCCTGCATACATACTGTATATGGACTGCATTTGATTGTTTCAAGTAATTCTACATGTACAGGTTCATGTATAGTAATTATATAGGGATAGTGGCAACAATGTGTGTAACTTGATAGACACTACATGCTTACCAGTTTTTTTCAATTTTAAACTGTCAACTCATCTTTAACAGCGAAAATTTGAGCAAAAAAAAAACAAACAAACCAATATTTCTGAAGTATACTCCATTATGTTGCCCTATGATAAATATCTCACTCAAGAAAATCAAAGAAATACGAAATTTATATATTCTTAGTTTAAAAATAACAATTTATTGCAAATAGGTTACAAATTCAGGAATTCTATCTCATATAAAATTATCTGCAATGTACAATTAAACAATTGTATAAGTTGATATTAAACAAAATGGTGACAATGTTTTATGGATATGTTAGTATTTTTGGAAAAAAAAGTATATGTAAAAATATATAAAAAGAAATGGTAAAATGAAAATTTCTGACAATGAAATATAAATCCAATTTGCAGAAATTAAATGCAAATATAAACATAAATAAGCTATACATTAGACATTATTGTTCATGTAAATGAACTGCATTGAGCCAATGATGGTTTCATCAGTATACACTCACTATTACAAACAGAAGTGCACCATCTGTAAACGTGGAAGTCTATCCTGATGATAAATTGGTTTGCATATAAGCAGACAAATTAGAGAAACAATTCAGTGAAAGTTTGAGAAAAATCGGACAACAAATAAGAAAGTTATGAATCTTTCAAAATTATGAAAGTCATGGAATCTTTGAGACAATTTGGCAATGCAGTCAGAAATTGTGATGTCATCTCCTCACAATTCACCACTGATCTGAATGACAGAATGACCCAAAATCTCCATTTCTCTGAATGTTAATGGAATAGTAAACCTATCTTATATGAGAGAGCATGAAAGAACGTGTTATCGATGATATACATGTATGACTGATATATGATGACTGATATGTTCTTTTCCTTTTTCTCCTTGTATTACCGGTAAAACAAACTTATTATCAGGGTAGACTCTTCCTTTAAGATCCTCTAAGCCTAAGAAAATTAACTTGTAGCAAGCACCTGGGTATCTTGAAACAGCCTTATGAGGTCTAAAGTTTACGAAAACAAACACTTTTGAGTGGCAATACCTTCAGGTACGGACAAACAAAGGGCCTCATGTTGATATTTAACTCATTTATTCTCCCAAGGTGTGAGTGCTACGTTAAATGCAAAGATAACATTTTTTATTTGAAGGTCTGAAGTCCACACTTGAAGGATAAACTTCTTTCACATACTTCTACTTGGGAGCTACGGTGAAATTTGCACCCTTCTCTCCTTATCAGCAATGACTGATTTATTCATGATATTGCACATTTTATAATCCATCAAAGAGGAATTGTCAAATAAGTTTAGTTTACAAAAATAGAAAAATACAATATTTCATGATTAACTGTCATCCATCATGATAATTGAACTCATTTCTATGACTGTTTCTGACAATATTTTGTTTAAACAGTACTAGTAAAAGAAATGCTATTCCAAATGACACAGGTACTATATCACATTAAAGGGCGATCCAACCCCTGTTATAAGTTGATTTGTAAGAAAGCAGAAAAATAACACAAACAGAATGGCAAAAGTTTAAAATCAAATGTAGCATTACGAACAATAACGTCCTCACTCACAAAAAAGTGCTATGAAAAACAGAGGGAGGGAGGAAGATGACAATTTTTGTTTAATATGGCTCCAAACCTGAGAAAATATATCAGTTGATTCTGAAACCACCAAATTCCAGCAGATGGTTATGACCTAAAAAATTATCTTTCTTATTCTAGCTCTCAGCTCAACATGTAATCTCTGCCAGCTTGGTGTTGAAAGAGTTGTCATGGTGCTTGACTGGTAATTACAAATTACAAATATGTGGCTAAGTTGCTGGACACTGTATCGGAAAACTAACCTCTTTACAGCTACCATATACCTGAAATGCCTTACTAATTTGGAGTTCTACAAGTGAAAAAGCCTCTGATTTAAATGACAGATAAATACAGTCAAACTTGTCTATAACGACCACCCAAGGGAAACACAAAAAGTGGTCTCTGTAAACAGGTGGTCTTTGTAGACAGGTGGTCACTAAAGTAGGTTTGACTGTATCTAGACCATGTGATTTATATTGTTTAAGATGTACAGGGAAACGGGTTATCAAGCTGGCTTGAGGTTATATAAAGAAGTTACCCAAGTAGCTAATTCTTGGTTGAACAAGACAACTAGCCACTGCTAAATAAGGGATAATTAGAAGGACTATGTGACTATTTAGCTTTTGACATGTACAAGGCATTGGGTCATCAAGCTGGTTTGAGATTCTAGTATTTACCCATCCAACTAGTATGGGGTTGCTAAATATATTACTCTTTGCGGATGTAGTATCAAAAATAATATCGCTAGTGATATTTGTTTGTCTCGCAATGTGGTCAATAAGGAATCTAAAAGATCACAACGTTTCGTGCGCTGCTTCAAAGTGTTGCAGCAGCACACGAAACGTCGTGATCTTTTGGATTCCTTATTGACCACATTGCGAGACAAACAAATATTACTAGTGATATTATTTTCGATAGTATGGGGTTGTACACATCCTAGCTAGCATGAGGTTGAATGAGTTGACTAGCTACAGTGGCTAGTGGTTTTTCTTTGGATGAGTTGACTAACTAGCTTGGGGTTGTACAAGTTGACTAGCTTGCTTGGGGTTGTACAAGTTGACTAGCTTGCTTGGGGTTGTACAAGTTGACTAGCTTGTTTGGGGCTGTACAAGTAGACTAACTTGCTTGGGGTTGTATGAGTTGACTAGCTTGCTTGGGGTTGTACACGTTGACTAACTTGCTTTGGGGTTGTACAAGTTGACTAACTTGCTTGGGGCTGGATGAGTTGACTAGCTGCCTTGAGAAGGAGTGGGATGGATGCATTGACATCAGAGTGCCATCTTCCCTCTCTGATGTCAGTTGATGGGCTTAAGATGGCTGAAGCAACACTATATAAGGAACAAAAAAGGGAGAACAAAAAGTTGAGGTTAAAATCGAAGATCAACTATGAGTGGATTAAAGCAAGCAACAGAACTGCATAGAAACAGAACATCAGTGCAAGGTGAATACCGGTATGGAAAATCCCTTTCTTCCTAATTTTCTTTATTTCACATAACCACCCTCCTTATGTCCTTTTTGACAGATCATAACATCCATCTTTCTTGATGACAACTACCGGTAAATGAATTTTCTCCTTAGTAAACAGACTTCTAAACATACCTTTAAAAGATTATCAATATCTTAAAAAGAATATCAATCAAATTAATCTTAACAAAAACAACAACATGGAAGCATATGAGGTTACACACAAATGCATTATGATGCGTTGATAGATAGATACACTTACATGTAGATTAAAACATATACTGGTAACATAATTGCCTTATGATGCACATGTATACAAGCATAAACAAGTTATCAAACTGCACAGGCACAAAAAAAAAAACTCAAGATGTTATCTTACTCTGGTAACTTGAGGAGATTGACGAGCTCCGTTGCTCTGCTGAGTAAGACCTTCTTGTCGTCCTGAGCTACTCTGCTCTTGGTTTGCTGCTGGGAGATCTTGGTCAGGCACAGGATGACTCGAGGTATCAGGTCCTGACATCTTGAGGCAAGCTGGTAGGAACAAAGATGCCAAGGACAAATACTTTGATTGGATGTAATGAACATCTTATATAATAATAATAATAATAATAATCCGCTTTTATATAGCGCTTAATACAAATGTCTCTTAGCTCTTTACAGATATACTACTGTACTATCACATGTATTTCAAGACATGGGTACAGTCAAACCAGTCTCAGTGGACATCTCTCTATAAAAGCTGCCTATACAAAGTTGTCACCTAAAGTGGCTCCCTCTAGAAGGAAACATGTGTTGAAGAACCTGTCTAGAAAGGCCACCTGTCTCCAGCTTTTTCCTTGGATGGTCTTAATAGACAGATTTGATTGTATCTACCCATGACGTATTAAACCTAAAATGCAATAAATATCTCATCTGTTCTAAATTGGCCATTGGTGCCTTGGTAGGATGCTGTAGAACTAGCCAATAGAATCCCATCACACATTAGGCAATCATTACAATCTATGTACTGTAATGCTCCACCTTTCAACAAACTGATATTTGATGGTAATAAGTGATGGGTAAATCAATGTGACTAGACCTGCACATGCAATATATATTTTTTTGTCTTTTCTTCTGACTTTCATTTTAATTTAATTCTATTTATTCATTTTCCAGGAACATAATACCAAACCATAACATACATAGACAATGATAGCATGCATGCAAATTTACAATAATAAAAGATAACCAGAACAAGAAAACAAAATCATGATCAGGACTACCATATGATATGTGTAGGGTTGACAAACGTCAGTGACATGAGTGATTTCACACTAGTTTTTATTTCCTGTTTTAATCATACTCGGTTAAAACACAATAGTGATATGACTTGACTTGAATATGTACATCTGCTCATCCCTCTGCTCAAGAATATTATCTTAAGTTGTTGTCTATTCATGGAATGTTGTGTATGGGACTTACTTTAGCTAGGGTTGTCATCATGATAGCCATGAGTCTGATGGAGTATGGTGGTTTGCCTTCTGTGGAGGACTGGACTAGTACAGAGACCTCGTAGAGAAGGGTCTCAAGAGACTGCAGGAAGAAAGTTAATTGATTTACAAAGTTACGAGATATGTTTGACAGAAGATATTCAGGATTTTTCACTCTCAATACAGATATATTGGCATCATATCTTGGGAAGTGAAAAAATACTTTTTCTAAAAATTGACCAGACTGAATTTTATTTTGTACAAATAGATTCAGAATAATTTCCAATTTCCATATGCATATTCAGATAAAATATGCATCTTCTAATATATTTATTTTAAAAAAATTAAAAAAAACAACATAAGCAATGATAAATTAATATCCAGTTTTGGCATAGTGCATATTTTAACATGGTTGGAAGGCAAGGTATAATATAAGGTACCTATTGATGAGGCATTGGTTTTGAGCGATACACGATTTTAAAGCTCATGTGTTTCCACTATGAGCTAATAATACAGGGTATAGGGAGAAAGGAGTAGTCAACCTTCCCTAGTCAATACTTACCTCATAGTAACCGGAGATGATTTCCATGGTGCAACGTTTGTCATGCATAGAGGCAGTATACTGACCGATAATCCAGACCTAATGGTAGTAGTGGTAGAAGAAGGAGATGGCAGAGGGGAAAAGAGAAGGGGAAGACGGAGTGATGGAGGGAGGAAGAGATAGGAAGAAAGAGAGAGAGGAATAAATGACCATGTCAACACAGAATTAGATATCTCGATAAATTGTGTTAATATTAAATGTCAATATGAAAGAACTAGAAGAGCAAGTAGAACCCTCTCAAAATCAAACTCTAATTCAGTTAATTACTGTCATCAAGAAAATCAGACTCAGTATACTCCTTGATAGGTAGAGGATGGGCTCAATTCCTTCCACTTTGATGTTTATCAGGAAAATGGTAGCAAGTCAACTTTCTGATCACTTCCACCTTAAAGAAGTTAACAATCTCTACAATTTCCCCCTGAATATACTAGCAGTGAAATAAAATGTTCCTGATTGTTTCCCACCAGGAGGAAGAACTATTATCTAAAATCTCTAAAATATTCCCTCTAAAATTAGACACGCAGTAGAATGATGAGTACTTGCCACGTGTGAGAAGAAGTCTTCCTTGCCATCAATGTGTCTCAGAGCTCCTATAAAGTCCTGGAGCTCTGTCCTCTGGTCTACCACCAAGCTGGGATGAAGTCTGAACATCTCCAGGAGGGCATCACCCAACACCCTTCAAAGCAAGTGATTTTAAACAAATATCTTATAATTGTAACAAGAACATAAATCAAGAGATAAAATACCGTATTTTATGGATGTGAATAAGGCTTACAGCTTTTTGTAGATTTAGAAAGTACAAGTACCTAAAAACATGTGATACAGAATTTTGATAACTAGTCCATGCTTTTACAGATTTGTTGCTATCTTCCACAAAAAAAGGAAAAAAAATTGAAGAGTTTTTTTTTTTTTTTTCTGATCAGAATTGGCCCCCCCCCCCCCCCCCCCATCCTAAAAAATGTTATGTGCATCATGCTGTTGCTGACTAGCCATTTAGGAAAAGGTTTAAACAGCATGTTAATACAATTTTACATCCATTCATTCTATGGTTATCTGGAAATGAATTCATTCAGATTTGCTCTATCACCTTCCATGAAGTGGGTGACAATCCCTTCCCAAGAATTACAATGAACTTGGTGCTTGGGTTATGAACAGATCAATATTTTATTGAAAAACAAACTACAAAAAAACAAAATACATGTATTCTGAAGATTGTTCCATTGTAGATATTTCATTTCCAAACCCAATCAAAAAAAAAAGAATGAAAATAAAAATGGGACTCTTTGGAGTTCATTTACCACACTCGATGAAAGGGTCAGGTTGACATGTGAATGAACAAAATTAATACAAAATACAAAAGACACCCTACTTAAAATTGTAATCCTTATCAAAAAAGACCATTTTCTTCTGATGACCTATGTCTTTTCCAATATAAAAAGACCTTAAAGTCTGATCAAAGACATGGCATTGTCACACTTACCTTCTCATCTCATCTTGGAACGTAGTGATGGGGAAGAGGATGGCTGATCTTTCAATGATGATAGGTACAAGCTGGGAGACCAAGTCATAGTCTGCATGCTGCAATACTGTCTTGAAATATAATCTGCATGACAAAGTGTAGTAAAGTGAATACATGTTAAGATCTTGGGAGACTTCAAATTGTTTTCTCAATTGCCATTAACCATCTGTCTACTGAAAGTACTTAAATGTCTGCAGGAATTACTTGGGAATTTGTGGGAATCTAAAGGAATTACTACTTGAAAGTGTAGGAATTACTAATAAAATATTTTATAGGCCAATAACTGAGTAAAATCCAAACACTTTCTTTTGCAGCAGCACAATCTCATTTTGTACCCAGTAAAACCTTGAATGGCCACTTTAAACCTGTGTTGTTGACCTTCCTTAGGCACCCATTACAGTTGTTTATATCTTTAATTTTCATCAAATTACATTGAGTACCCTGCATAGGATAGCAATATCCCTTGAACAATTAGTCTCCACCTTTTCTTTTCAGATGGCACCAAGAGAGCTTTTCGTTTCCTGTAGAGAAGTATTAAAAGAACTGCATGACTGTGGGTTTAAGATAATGTTCATTGTTACTGTGGACTAAAAAGTGACTGAGACAGTGAAGGTTCACTAATCTTAGTTCTCTTCTTACCTGACAAGCGATGGAATAGCTTGGGAGCATATCAATACTCTTGGATGGGACGTCAGGTTATCTATCAACTTGTATAAGAAATCTAACCTGTAAAGAGGAGGAATTCAGATGACAAAAAACACAAAAATGGTTAAAGGTACACCTGTTGTAGCAACCAAGTCACAAAGTTAAAAACAAAATTGAAATCAAACTTTTTAAGAGTATGAGCAAGAATATAAAATGCCACACATTCAAAGCTTAAAGGTATAGACCAATTCTGGTCATGCAATTGTATTGTGAAGTATTGGTGTGCACCGCAAGGTTCTGGAATCATCAAAATGATAAGAAATTTGGCCCAGTCTTGATAAAGTTACAAGCACTGTACACAGAAAGATGGATATGGGACTACGCAATATCTATCCAGGCCAGATAGATATGATAATTTACCAAATATATCAATTAGTAGGAGGTTTCCCTGCAAAATTTGTATAATCAAGTATTAGTCAAAACATGTTCTTTCACAAGATTGGTAATGAGAGCTTCCATTTCATTTTTTTGAGAGGGGGATGTTTCCAAAACTGGTCCTTTACCTTTAAGAGTAATAATAATTAGGGCAGAATTTTGATAATCATCAATCTTGCATTGCTGCATTGCTAAAAATTGTGATCATATGAAGTTCCCTTTATTCAAATTTTCATTGATTCCTCAGAAAGTTCAAAATTAATGAGCACACACTTAGCATTTACCTCAAGTTCTTCTCAAAATGTTAGGATTTAACATAGGGCTTCCTTTACAAGGAAAGCAGGGGGCAAATTACAGTAACAAGGAAAAAATAAGTTTAAAACTTCATTGGCAAAATTCACTGCAAATGTGTCATAAATCTATGAAGGTAGGAAGCTTAAAAAATCAGAATCTGTTATTTATCTCCATCTATGAATTTCACATTAAGAATGTTACACAAGCAGAACCTGTTTGTCTTACTTGGTGATAGTATCTCCCTTCCCTGATTGTGACCTCAGGATGTAGTTGAACCAAGGTTGATGTTCAGGTTTCCTCAGGATGTTCACAGAGGTCAACCAAGATGGCTGATTCTCAAGTAGTGAAGGATTCTGTCTCAGCTGTTTCTCTCTATGTGTCAGGATCAGTGAGGCGGTGGTGCAGGGCAGGTCAAGTAGAAGATGGAGCATCTGGAAGGAGGTCAGAGATCATATGATTTAAATAATTGAAAACAAACGGATAAACAATGAAAACCACATAGAATTTAATGAACGAGATGTATTTCAGAGTTATAAAGATAAAGATGGTCTTCAGAGAATGGAGTGATCCTAGAAAACTGGAACGTGCAAATCTCGAAAGAGCCGTCTGCTCCATTGGGTGTTCAACAAACATGTATGCATTACAACCATATGAATTTGTAATGGTTCCTACCTCTTTGGCAGTGTCCGTGGATATCAGTGCTGGCAAGATCTCAACATAGTCAGACAAGAAGGTACGAGGATTCCAGGCAAGAATCTGTATGATAGAAAAGAGAAAAAATCAAGTAATACATGAAGATAAAGGTGTAATGAAAGTCATGGTACATCTGACCCAGTAATTGATAAAACAAGCCAACGCAAAGCGTAGCATCCCCTCGCAGGGTACAAATGGCATATATACGTCAGAACAAGTTACCTCCATTAATAGACTATACTAACATATTACTAGGCGAGGAGGTCAACTACATTTTTGCATATTTAATGAGCTATGACCTATCACCTTTGACCTACATACTCCAAAATCGAAGTTAGGCTGTATTTTGATACCATATACCTTCATATCAAATTTCATTAAAATCCGTCAAACATTACTTAAGTGATCGAACGGAAATCAGATTCGCATATTGAATGAGCTATGACCTTTGACCTACATACTCCGAAATTGAACTTAGGTTGTGTTTTGATACCATGTACCTTCATTCATCAAACATTACTAAAGTTCGAATGGAAACCAGATTTGTATTTTTCACTTATTTAATGACCTTTGACCTACATAATCTGAAATCGAACTTAGGCTGTATTTTGATACCATGTACCTTCATATTAAATTTCCTTAAAATCCTTCAAACATTACTAAAGTTAACGATCGGAAACCCAATTTATTATGGAGGGACGGACGGATGGCAGCATTACTACATATACATGTATTTCGTCGGCGAGGGGATAATAAAAATCAGATAGCATATTACATATAATAAGCAAAACAATGCTGAATGCTGATGATTGCAATATTTCAATCCTTTGCAAATTTCATTTCTAGCCAATATACAATGAAAATCTTCTTACTCTTAATATACTTGGAGAGTATTTCTCAAGAAGTACTGTTTCCAAACAAAGCTGTTGGAGATTGGTGAGGAGAAAGGTCACAGTGTCAAAGGTCACAGTGTCATCATGCATGTATCTTGTAATGACCTCACCAAACAGATCTGCAATGGTTTCCTCTGGTTTGAACACCACATGCAAGGCTTCACCTGAAATGGTAAATAATATGAAGAATTACAACAGATCTGATGTTTCATTAAGAAAATATTAATATGTGACAAACAAGAAGCGGGATTACATATTTTCATAAAACAAGGCAAACTTTAAGTATTAAACCAAAGAAGACTAAGTGTAGGCAATTAAGCTTTGAAAATGAATCTACAAGCATTTTGGACACAGTAAGCAGATTATCGCATCAAATCTGCATACTAGAGGGTTGTTAGGGCCAAGGGGGTTGATAAACTTTCACAAAACATGCTAAATCTCTTCCCTCAGGAAGGACAACATTTATACTGATGAAAGATGAGGCTTTCCTGGGTGTACAAAATTATTGTTACATGAATTTGCAAGTAATTGTAGCAGCTTGCTACAAACTGGTATCAGCAGTAACAAACCACATTTAAATTTTGATCAGCTACAACTGCAAGGAAGTATATGTTATTTGATAAAGGGAAAAAGGGAAAAATTCTATGTGCATAATTGCCTATGATAGGACATATAACAATTATCATAGATAAATTGTTAGAAACTTACTGTAGTCCAAGAAGAATTGAAGAATGGCTAGTTGAACCCTGGGCCATTTCTGGGCAAGGTTTGTATGAGCTTGTTTGATTGATGGATAGAGCTTGGAGACGAGAGATGTGTCTAGTCTGCAGATTACTATCAAGGTTTCTATGGCTTCAACTAGGCACTGGGGAAATGAAATCAATATCAATATTAAAAACTGTGTATTTTCATAATTCAGAGTTACTTCATGATTTATCTACTTGCCAGTCATCATTTTATCCTCAACATAATCATCATCATATTCACCATTAACAAGCTCACAAGCAATTTCTTTTCAATTCAATTATGCAATGATTCATTGCATATCCTATTACGTTGGTTTAGACTTCAGATTTTCTTTAACATATGAATAATCCGAGGTTCTTCTAGTAGTATACATTACCATTAAAATTACTTGTAACAAGAAAACTTAGAACAAGTATGAGAGCAGCCAAGGAATGATTTTAGAATAATATTGATACCTATGTAAGTAGAAACTTACTGCTTGTATGAGGTCTTGATCTTGAATCTTCAGTGGTCCTTTAAAAATAAAATAAAAATGATTAAAATACATAAAATATCCTTAGACTGAACTTCCACAATGTATACTCTACATGTATGTCCTTCAAAACACATTTGATTTTATTAAAGTGGATCTGGCACAAATGATATGTTCTCATAAAAATGTCAACAAAACATGAGACAAAAAAAATATATTGCAACCAACAAAAGAGATTTATTAACAGTTTTCACATCACCCTTTAAGTATTCTATTTCATTAACTGCAGACTAAAACTGAAAATATGCATCTCCACACTGGCCCCTCCTCCTAAATGTTTACCGGTAATACTTTTTTCTTCTTTTTGTAAGGCTTTGTCTTGTGCATGGTCTCTCCAATCACCAAAAGTAATAGATACAATCAATGTGTGTGATGACCACACCATTATAGTGTACTGTTTCATTCAATATAACTTACTTCTATGACAGAGGTCAATGACCCTGAGGCAGTACTCGCATGCCTTCTCAATCATGGCTTTCCTCGCTTTGTTGGCAAACTTTCCCCCTGAGGAAGCTGCCTTCGTTGCCCCCTCTCCTCCTAAACTTGGCAACCCCCTTCCTCCGACCTCCAGTGGCCTGCTTGCCCCGCCAGCAGGGCCAGTGGGGTCTCGCCCCTGGCTAGGGCTAGTGGTTGTGGCTAGTAACCAGGCACGCAGGCTGGAGAAGGTGTGTATGTTGAGGAGCTGGTCCTGACCGTAGTAGGATGACAGACTGAGGAGGGTGAAGAAGTCCTGGCACTCTCGCCCATCTATCTCTGTTACCTGTGGTTCAAGTAAAATGTAAACAACAAAAAATTGCTTTTAGCACTAACTTATTCAGGTTTGCTCAATTTCATGTTGCATTGCCTAATCTAAACCAAAATAAATCATTATCAAAGAAAAAAGGATACAGTATGCCACTTCTTGCAAGGTTAGTTTTATTCTACATAACTATACTCAATAAATGCTGTCACATAAACACCTCATTGTACAATTATGATTGTCATTAGCTTCTACATGATTAATCTATCTGATTGATCATGTACATGTAGGTACTTTCAAATTGCATGTACAATCATACTCACCATAATCCTGACTTTGCAATACAACAAGACACAAAATTTACCTATATGCATGATACCAAAACCAAACTATCAGCACAGCTAAGGTTAAAGTTATAAGGTTTAAGGACCATGCCTTGTCAACAATCCATTATGTTTACATTGTAGTTGATTTTAAAAAAAAAACTATTTTAACAATCTATAACTTCAGTGGCTTTTGAAAGATCATCTCCAGAAGAACATCTATGAATAGATTGATTACCATCTTTTCACAACTTACACTTTCTTGTTTGCTTGATTTCTGCTTAGAGTGAGGGCTTGTTGCTTGTACGGTGCTAGCATTAGACAACCAATCACTCAGCTGGGATCCAACCACATAGATTTGCTCTGAAAGGGTACATTGAGACCAAACATCAAAAACATGAATTCTGAGAGCAGAGTCAATCTGTTGATTGAAAGTAATCAAAATAAACCCAAAAGAAGAAAATAAAGATGAACACTAAAATTTCACACCAAAAAATGTGACTTGAAACCACTTTGTAAGTGCGAAATTGCACTACATAATAATATTTAGATCCATGATTAGTAGAACTCCATAGTAATCAAGCAATAAGTTTTCCTATGTGTAAACATAAGATAGTAATACAATTTTTCACACATTTATCTCTCCCACATCACATGGAAAAAAGTCAACTTTGCTACTTAGTTGGATGATAATGAACAAATTAAACCAAAGCTTAAATATACCTCGCCATACAGTGCTATTCACACGCATTGCTCCACAGAGAGCAACTCAGCTTATACATGTCCATGTACTTACCATCAGAAAGTAAATCTCTGTGTTGGGTTGCCGTGGTAACCAGGCTGGATAGAGCCCTGCACTGGATCTCAGAATTGAATCCTACCGTTGACACCCATTTCAACATTTGAGAGACAAGTTTCTCAAGACGCTTGGAGCAACGGCCCTATTTTAGAAAATAGTTATTGTGCTATGTTACTATTATGATGTGAATCTAGGAATATAACAATACATAATGTTGTAATATGTTTAAAGATGTGCTGTTGTTTTAATATAAAATTCACTCTTTTGTAAGTATCACTTGGTTGTATAACAAACAAACATACAAACAATGAAGAGCTCACAATAATTACTATCATGATTGTGGTCATAATATAATGGGTCGCAATAAAATACATGATTACCCTGTTTCTTGGCATATTCTCTCAAATCCCTCTTCAAAGAAGCATCTTACCTGCGCTAAAATGACGGGCAGCAAGTAAGGAACATGTCTGAGATTACTGGCCTGCCCCGCCCCTAGCTCCACATCAAGCTGGGGGATGGGGCCATACTCCTGAAGCACCGCACTGCACAGTAGACTAATGGGCTCAAACTGTGGCAAATTGGTATTGGTTCCCAGTACCACAATGCATAATGCACGCAGTAGATTCTTGGGTATCCTGGAGAAAATTAAAAGTTTAAAACTTTTATTTGAAAATTGCAGTAACAGTAAGTTAATGCATTTGTCATCATTGCAACAGCACTTAATTCATGTATTTTAAGACTCATTTAAAACAATAGAAGTTCACTTCATTCAACATATTGATATAACGTGGGTTAAAAAAAAATGCACTTTACACTTTATAATTTGTTTACACTTTTTATATTTATATTTTTTATATTCAACAACCATTTTTTTAAAAATGAACAATGATAATTCCGAATAGACTACCGGTATGTACAAAGCATTTCCCCGCCTCTCTTGCTGGAATACCTCTCTGAAAATGATGAAGTTTTAGCTTACATAAGGTTGCTTGTTATAGTGGCCTGCCGGGATAAATGATCCTAACAATACTTGTAGTTCATTAATTTCAGTGGAGTGGCAACTGGCAAACATAATATAGCGCTCAATATATTACAAACGTGTTTTTTATTGGGAGCCAACTTATAGTGACTGAAATCACTGGATTTAAACTGAAAGAGTGAGTGAGAGACAACTTTCGACGACCCACCCTCTTTGGATGGATGGCATGAACAGCAAAAGTGGTAAGAAAAAGCTTATGAAAACAAACTTCCAGACTGCTTAATACTATGTATTACAGAGGGAAAATAGATCAATATCATACCTACCAATCCTTCACAGCAAAATTTAGGAATCTTTAAAGGCAAAATTAAGAATAACTGGTACAGTCTAGTTTGATAACTTCAACCAGAACTTTTCAGAAAAAGAGAGGAATATAGGATTCATATAACTTCAAGATGAAAGCCAGAAAATAGGAATCATCCTTCCAACCAACAAATGGTTGGCAGGTATTAAGCTATGCATTAAGAAGAAGAAAAGAGAGGGGGAAAATGAGAGGAAAAAGAGAGAGAGAGAGAGAGAGAGAGAGAGAGAAAAAAAGGCTGCTTACTCTCTGTGGAGTTTGGTGCAAGAGATTGCCAAGAGAAGCTTCCTCAGACTGTGTACACACTGGATGGGTGGGGCACCTGACACTAGACACTGGTGGGCTTCATTGTACACTGCTTCAAGCTCCTTCTTTGATAAACCTCTGCATGATATGATCAAAAGTGTTTACATGGGATGAATTATAACATGATGGCTTTGATGTTACTCCTACAATTAGATTATTTCAAAGTGCATTTTAAAATCCTAAAGGAATTTTAGACATTTATGCTGAAAAGATCAGAGTCTAGGGTTAACATTTACAGGTAATAGTCTTCGCAATGTTAAAAATTGCATGCTTACATAATACATTAAAACTTAAAAGACCACATCCTAAGGTTTAAGAAATGCCATCTTGCAGATTTTGTCATAGATATTGTTGCACATTTTGTATAATAAAAACGTTCCAATACAATATTCAGAAATGAACAACGTACAATAAATAGAAATGCAACAATGTATTTTTCAGATGAATCTTGACATTTTGAGGAGGGAGGAGAAGAAAACTCAAAATCTTTGAAACCGCATTAGCTATGATGCAGCTATGTCTGTGTGCTAACAATAAGCATTACTGTCCTGGCTCTGTATTAAAAGCTGTGCTATTGATTCTCAACATTTCAAACACCACTGTACAAAACTCAACTGATTTCACTCAAAATCGGTACTTAAGTGATGATTGATGACACCTAAATAGCAGTAAAATACAATATTTTCAACTTTCCGATGTTAGAAAGAATAATTAAAAAATTCAAATTGTGAGTCCACTGTCAAACTTGCCGATCAGCCACATTGGCATGATTGTGTGCATCTGTGTGTTATTAGTGTATTGACTATTCATGTATTCAAATGCCGCCTATTAACATGTAGTGCAGTGCTAGACTAGAGGTCAATACGCATTAGCAAAAATACGCCATAGTAGGGTGTCTGGACGATTTTTCAATCTTCAATTTGGGATCGTTTGTCACCATTTTAAAAAAATATGTGAATAAAAAATGTATTAATAATATGTTTCAAATTTGAAGTCTCACCGATGTTTCTATCAAAAGATACAGCCCCTCCCAAACTCTGCAATATTCATAGCATTTTGGCCGGACTCGACGAAAAGACGTAAACGCAGAGTTATGTTGTTTTGCTAAATTTAGCCAAACAGCTAGCAGATGCTCCATCGCGCAATATGCATGCGTATGCATATCGTACGCATGATGCTAAACTGAATGCGCAAAACCCGACCGCGTTGTCTCCGCGATATCGCCATTGAGTATAATGTGTACTCACTTCCTGGTTGGGCGAGTGATCTGCTAGCCATACCATATAACGTGCATTGACTTCCGGTTTGAATCGTACGCGGTCCGAATGCATATTTATGTGCAGTTGTTACGCACTGTAACCATGGTTTGGACTGAGCGGAGCGCACGCCTCCCTAATTAGCTGATCCAACAAATAGGGGGAAGGGTATTTTTAAACTGTTGGGGCGAGTGATCTCTTGGGGCTAGCGAAAAAATAAGTGCATACATATTTTCCTATCTTGCCAGACAAAGCCCGACGCAGTTCAGGAAAGTGGAAAATTTTTGAGCTAGGATGCAAACATCATTTCAATCGCTGTTTTGACCAAGATATTTTTAGAAATTCAGGGGTGCGCCCTTTTGGGGAATATGGAGAAAACCTGCTCTTTCATATGACACCTCATTTATTGAGTTTCACCTTCAGGATCACAAGCCCTAAAGGTTTCAATTTCAATTTTTTCATAAAATCATTGACCAATTTTCATGGTTGCGCAATGCACGTAGACTGCATAGGGATGAGTGCAATCTCTATGGGAAGGACTTTAGCACTCGTGTGCGCGATCAGACACTCTAACCATAGTCCCATACCTAACCGGTCAGATCTATTGAACCAAGGTCTAAGCCAAGTACTATTAGTATTAGCATGATAAGTATTAGCCGACGCTCGAAAGTTTACCGTGTCCACTCGCGCACCTGAAAGGTAATCAAAAAGCACACAGAACACACACAACAATTAATATGTGGGACTGAAATTAATTGCTGGTCGAGGTCGGCTCACTCAGCTGCGGCTGGTGGTTATCAAATAGTGTATGTCAACTATTAAAAACATAAGTCATATTTATATTTAAATCGATTGTTGATATAATTTACTTTAAAATAAATGCATATTGCGGGTAAAATGACTCGATACCTTTCCTTGTTCAGGAGGAAACGTATGGATTTTCCATCAATGGGCGCGGCCATCTTTAGTTTGCCAATCGTTCTGATTTTGTTTAAATATGTATTTTTCTTCTTTATGTAATTGTTTTGTAATTGTGTCGTATGATTTAAAAAATTTAAATAGTAAAAATATTTTTAAAATACATATATAAACTTACAATAATGGAAATAAGATAAATAATTAATCAATTAAAAAGAAATTTACGGCGCATGCGCACAATGTCTGATCGAAGTATCTTGGCAACAGCTATGCTAGGCCTAATGTGAATTGATGCTGTCAAATTGTATGATATCAGGTAAATGCTCATATATTATCTTTTAAAGTGTTATATTGATGAATGCCTATTCAATAACTAATATTTATTGACTTGAGCATCGTACCATTTCGTTTTTAATGTGCAGTAAATGTGGTGTTGTCTTGCAATCGAGAGCTATTGTGCCGTAAATTGTTATCGTTGATGCGATTATGCGACCGCCGTGGACCCGCATGCCGCAGCCAATGCCTCTATCGCAGTGACAGGGTATCTCCGCTCCGCCTCCCGGGCATGGTTGTGTGGCAGTCTACCCGAGATTGAAGAGAAGTGAGGGAAAGGGGAGATAGTTTGTTATCCCTAAAATTGCTATCTCAAGTGCAGTAAGCTTTGAATAGCATGCATAACTAGACGTGCAAATTTATAGGCAGGAACTTGTGTTGAACAAAATGATAATTAATTCTTGTCATTGAGTTTTGACTCAATTTTTAAAAACATACATGTATCGTCTTTGTTATTGTAATAAGTCATGGGTTTTGTCTTCTGATGCCTTTTAATGCTTTCATATTTTTATCCTCTGATACCAGGAGTAGAATATATCATCAATCGCCATGGAGATCGTGTACGTGTACACGAAGAAGAGGAATGAGTTTGGGCGACAGTGCAACTTCTCTGATCGTCCTGCAGAGCTCCACGTTGACATCCTTCCAGATGAGAGCCTTCTATCAAATTTCATCGAAAAGAACCCGGTAGACAGAGGGATACAATGTGTGCAAGAGATGTCAGAACACGAGGTGAGTTAAAATTACCTTTATTACCTGATCTAAGTTCTGCATTTGAGTTTCCAGATCTAGATCTAGATCTAGACTCTAGGCCTAAATGTTCAATCTTCAA
The DNA here is from genome assembly GCA_003118195.1 of Hemicentrotus pulcherrimus. NCBI lineage: Eukaryota > Metazoa > Echinodermata > Echinoidea > Camarodonta > Strongylocentrotidae > Hemicentrotus > Hemicentrotus pulcherrimus. Next base: position 227,222 of record BEXV01000274.1, on the reverse strand, counting down.
TCTTCTTTCTATCTCTCTCTAGCTGGTAATTTGAGTTCATCCAATGTCCTTTGTAAGTTTGTGTGCTGTGCTAATGGGGTGGAATTAGTCACTATTCCCATGGGTGAACATGCATAGTGTAAAACAGAACTTGTTCAACTTTGTCTTAAAACTACTGATGGTTGTCTTTAACCATCTCTAACTTTGTCCTAAAACTATTGATGGTTGATGCAATAACTACATCTACATGTAGGCCTACAGGCAAAGAATGAGAACAATACCTTTATCTTTCAAATCTCTTTATTTCTCTACTTTCTTTTTTTCAATTTCTTTTTACATGAACTACAATTCAAGTTATGTAAGATTATTGATAACTGTCCTCATTAGTATGCATCCATTTCCATAATTTATATTCACAGTAGAATATGCATTGTTAATTATATCAAGAATAATTTATTCTTTCTCATCCATTCCTTTTCCAGATAAATACAGAGCGGTTTGAGACAGACAGTAGAGGTATCAACCATGCGGAAGGAGGCTGGCCAAAGGACATCAACCCACAAGAGGTGGAGCAGGTCCTTAGGTTCAGGAAAAAAGTGGAGAAAGACGAGTCCTACGTCACAACCATCCAGAACCTGTCCAGTGTATGTATCAAATTATTCTAATCATAGTGTTACTTGAATTACTTTTTAATGGACCTTATCTATTTGATTAATATTTTGGTTTCACATTAAAGTTCTGGTTTGCTATGTAATATTGACAAGATTTCTGCACATGACTTACATGTGTAATCAAATCCTTTCTTAATATACCGTGTAATAAAGATAGCCAATTTGCTTTAATAGGCCTTTTATTCCTTCCTTTATTCTGTTAGTTTAGGTTAATGTCTTTTTTACTTGCATGTTATAAACATTCACAAAAATATAACATGTCAAATATAATATAACTTAAGAAAAAGATGGTGTTGTGAACAAACTTAAGCTTTGTCAGTTGAAAAGTATAAGGCTTCAAATTATTCATTGTGAATGTTTCATTTCAATTGTGACATTAAATAAGGAGACATTAAATTATTTAATTGCTTTTCTTCTGCAGTTCATGGAACACACAATCAAACAAAACAATGCAATTGACATATATGAAGACTACTTTGCTGACCTAGAGATAGAGGAGGTAGAGGAAACACCGTCGGCTAAAACCATCAATGTCTTCAGGTAAACAAGTTGCTTGATTGTGCGTCAAGTCCACTAGAGAAAATTAAGATTCAGTACTCTATAGGAAGTTGGTTTTAAGGTGGTCAGATGTCTGCTACAGTTACATTTGCACACAGACTTATTTTGTCAAAGGCAAGATACAGGGTTAGGGCTCATAATATGCTGTGTTAATTGTTTGTTGCAGATGATTATGAGATGACATTGTTGCTCATAATGCAGTTATATTTTATGAAGACTCCAAGAAGGGATGACTATTCAGGATGAAAGATATTTTATTCCATTGTAAGACAAAAATATGGAGCTACAAATAGGATAAATTAGGAAATTCTTCATGTATTGGATAATTCAGCATTCACTGACTCAACTTGAGGAATTCACTGTATTAAGCAGCCATAATATTTATATAGATAGTGTTATAAATTGTTGTGCATTGATTATACCCAATTCTTTAGTGACAGCTGTGTCATATGGGGATTATTCGTAACAAAATCTGATTATATTTTCTTCTGACAGAGATCCTAACGAGATCAAGAGACCAGCCACTCACTTGTCATGGTACCCTGATGGGCCAAAGAAACTTGCTGTAGCATACTCGAGTCTGGAGTTCCAGAAGTCATCCGCAGAAACCAGCATGGATTCATATATCTGGGACATAGGTAAAGAAGCAGTCAAACATTGACATGTTCATGGGATGTTTATATTTTTAGATAAATTTATAATTTGAAATCACAAGGTGTGAATGCTGAGATATATATTAATCCATTGAAAAAGGGATATTTATGGTGTTATTTTATGTAGAATTAATGTAGTCATTTTAGACGGAAAAAAAGTCTTAATTTTGTAGCATCCATCCTCAGCCCCATTCTGTTTCAAGTCACTGTGCATATGCTTTCTTTGTCATGTTCGAATATTGAATGTGTACTACAAATATTTTGTTGTTATCTGTTTGATGAAAGTGGATAAATCATAATTATGATACGTTATTTGAGATTAAAACCAAATGTAAGTGTGCTTTGAACAGGAAAGGACTTCAAACCAAGATCTCATTTGGAAAAAAACTTCCAATTATTGTACTTGCTTTTGTATTTTATTTTGGTTTTGCCTGTTATCTTCTTCACAGAGAACCCCAACAAACCAGAGTTTGTGCTGAAGCCAGTGTCACCCTTAGTCTGTCTTGAATACAATCCTAAAGATGTCCATATTCTCATAGGTGGTTGCTACAATGGACAAGTTGGTGAGTTAGCTAAGAACTTAATAATTGCAGAATCGGTCAAACGAATTATACAGTTACTGTTTTCATCAGGCTTGGTATTCATAGTTGTGATTCCAGCAATGATATGCTGCCCTTTACCCAAATCACATGGAGAAAGCATCTCATTGAGTGTCCAGAATTCATTTGTTTTCTTTCTTGCTGTCCTAAATGCATTCTGATTGATATTTTTGAAAAAAACATGACTTCAAGAATTTTTTTTTTTTAAAGCCAAATATTGGCCTGTAGTTAAAGATTTTGAGATTTAAGATTCCAGCCCAGTCCTCATATTTATATTGCTTCACTAATCAATGGTCACTCTAGATCCATTCTGTAGTGTATAGTTTTTTTTTTTGGATGTCAGTTTTATTAACACATAATTCTTCCGACAACATTTGTCAAAATTATTTGGGTGTCCACTGGATGACAGCAAAACAAGAATTAGCATGGGAACTTTTTATTTTACTTGTGTTTAATTGTTGGGACTCACAAGGCATCAGGCTTCACTTATCTTAGAGCCTTGGTCAGTTCTGTTTAAAATAAGTTTATATTTTATGTATGTTTTAATGTATACTGATTTTATTATGTATTCAGAATTGAAAGAAATGAAATAATATTCTCTTTCCACTTTCCTGTGCAGCATTCTGGGACACGAGAAAAGGTTCCCAAGCTGTTGAGATGTCACCGGTAGAACACAGTCATCATGATCCAGTCTATAAAACCATCTGGCTTCAATCCAAGACAGGAACAGAATGCTTTTCGGCCTCAACGGATGGACAAGTAAGCTCCAACTACATATATGTTTAATGAATGAGCATGTTGTTTCAAAATTATTCTTGTTGTGCTGCCAAGTTTATGTAATATTCCTCTCTGTTTGTATTTAATGTAAGCTTCATATGATAATGTTATCTCTTTTTGTTGTTTGTTAGTATTTCTTGTTTATGCGCTTTGAATCAAATGAAAAGGCGTTTTTTAAATGCAATATATTATTATTATTATTAAATTATGGCTCATTTAAGGTTTTTATTTCAGCACAAAACTTATCCATACATATGATTCGAGCAATTCCAATATGAAGTATCTTTTGTTGAAAATCAAATAAAAAAATCCAGGATCTCATCTAGTCTTTGAAATTCTTTTATACCTGGAAAAAAAAATCTATAATATGCAATGTACATTGAATTTGTTATGGTATGAGATTCTGGATTATGTAAAATTTGTTTTGCTTTGTAATTATTCCCATGAACAAGTAACTCATTGGTAATATCTTGATAGCAATGATAAACGGCTTTATTAACAATATTTTTGATGAAATCAATTATAATCATCTCAATGTTGTTAGTTAATAGAAAACCACTTCTTGAGTATCATTTGAGTATCATTTATCTCTAACTCATTTGTGCCACGATTATGTCTTTGTCAATTTGCAGGTTCTCTGGTGGGATATGAGAAAACTTGGAGAACCAACAGAAAAACTCATCATGGACCCCTCCAAGAAGGGCAAGATGGAGAACGCACAAGGGGTCATCTCATTAGAATATGAACCAACCATTGTGAGGGACTTCACATATTTATTCTATCTTCTTTTTCTTCTTCTTTTTTTTTCCCAATATTTATTTTTTCTTGTTATAATGGCCTCCTATCAGAGTTTTCTGCTTGATTGCGTGTTTTTTTCTTACTATGTTAATGCCAAACATTGATGAGTGCTAAGATGGATTAGAGAAGGTTTCATTTAAATTCATCAATGCATTATCTTTCTGATTAGAAAACATGATTACAATAGAAGGGCTCCAATTTTTTTTTTTTTTAGGCGTTTTCCGTCCT
>BEXV01000274.1:207653-222943 GCA_003118195.1 Hemicentrotus pulcherrimus | reverse complement strand
GGGGGGGGGGGGGGCCGGATTAAAATTTTAAAGGTTTTATGTGCACAAACGCCTTGTTCAAATTGTAAATCTCTATGGTCTGGACTGGGAGTTTGTCCCAGTGTCAATACTTGCATCATGTTTGAGCGCACTCTCATTTTAAACGTCTTTGTTTCTCTTTTAATAACCTCCAGCCAACCAAATTCATGGTGGGTACAGAGCAGGGTACGATCATCTCCTGCAACCGCAAAGCCAAGACACCTCCAGAGAAGATCGTAGCCATCTACAAGGAGCACATTGGTCCAGTGTATGCACTCCAGAGGAATCCATTCTTCCCCAAGAACTTCTTGACCGTTGGTGACTGGACGGCTAGGGTGAGTGCACTTTTTCAATAGAATAAACGCTTACAACAACCAATTGCCAATTGGTCGTCATCACATTGCACATATACAGATCATACATGTAAATATCGTACTGGTAAAAATCACATTTTCTTTCGTACAGTTAGGCATTGACGTCAGATGATTTGGGACTTACGTAAGAAATCAAATCTAATCTTAAAAGTCAAATAGATATAATTTGGATCTAAAAAGAACTGGAGATGTAACTTCTGTTTCAAAATTGAATTTGTAGCAAAAGGCAAGATTTTTTAGTTTATACTTCAATACAGGATTTTATTTCATACTAATTTTATTTGCAATAATTTCTATCTTCAATGATTTTCTTTGCAGATCTGGTCAGAAGATATCAGGGACTCGTCAATTATGTGGACCAAGTAAGTTATTTTAAACAACATTAGTCTTTCTTCAGGGGATTTAAAATATGAAGTAGAGGAGCACTAGTTATTTTTATAGAAAGTGCATCATGTTTCTAATCTATAAATCATTGTGTGCCCGGTAGTTGGGCATTAACACAAGATTTTCTGAATACCAGGTCTCCACACTAAGTTTTTTTTAAAAGATGGACTGGATTTAACATTTTAGAGTTTATATGCATGGGCCCTATATGTAAAATACTGTTGAGATTTGGGGGGTCTGGACATATATTTTGGGCATCCATGTGTTCTTGGCACCTATTACTAAGTTGAGCTCTTCATATAGGCTACAATTCTCGCAAAGAGTAGGGTATTAACCCTGTGTTCAGTGTGCCTGCATACAAAACTGGTAATCTTTCTACAGATCTTTGTGATAGGCTGCATAGTCCTTTGAAGATTAACAGAAGAAGAAGAGAAGCATACAATAATAGCAATGTGTCTATTATACATCACTTTTAGCAGTATTTCCTGATGTTTAGCTTAAATTTTTTCTAACAATATGCTGATTCTTTATGCTATCGAAACTAATTTGTTGTAACCCCGTTCTTTTATATCTACTTCCAGGTACCACATGTCATATCTTACCGATGGTTGTTGGAGTCCAGTCAGACCAGCCGTGTTCTTCACAACCAAGATGGACGGCTCCCTCGACGTGTGGGATTATCTCTTCAAGCAGAAGGACCCGACTCTGAGTCTGCAGGTATGCTTCTTTCAAATCAATGTACAAGACTTCATCTTTTGTATTTGTTACGTAGCTAATTGTGCAGCAAATTTTGATGCCTTGATGTCACTTTTCTTAACTTGAATTGCCGAGTTATGAAATGGAATTTCCAAAGCAGAGATTCTTTAGGCATGTCCATGTGTATTATTGCTTCTCAGGATTGCTTCTATGCATTTGTGACAAAATTATATTCATAGCTAAACTCTATATTTTGCTCCCAGCAATATATTTGATTTCATTCTACAAAAGAATATCAAAATTGTGCTGAAATCTAGACAGCGTTTTGATTCCAGACAACATAGCAATATATGCCATTCTAAGAAAAAAAGTCCAGATCGTGCTGAAAACAAAGAGAATTAAAAATATTTGCATATCATGGAAAAGACGCATGCTCAATTTAATTCTTCTTGTAATTTACTGCCATGGTTGCCTTAACATCTATTGCTCATCCCTATAACAGGTCAGTGATGATGCTCTACACAGCCTTCGAGTGCAGGACCAGGGTCGACTGATTGCCACCGGTTCTAACAGTGGAACCACCACCCTCCTGGAGCTCTCTAGCGGGCTCTGTACCATGCAGCGCAATGAGAAGGCCCTGGTCACCGCTATGTTTGAGAGGGAGACCAAGAGGGAGAAGATCCTGGAGTCGAGGCAGAGGGAGCTGAAGCTAAAGAGACAAGGAGCCAGTGCCCAAGGAGGCAATGAGGTATGTTGATGATCCCAATGACCTTTCTGTGTACTTCAGGGGGGTGTTTCACAAAATTTGTCATCAGTGACAAATTTCATTTTTTGTTATTAGCTACTGAAATCCTTGTTTCTGATAGATAAAGAGCAGATTAGTCACTGATTTTTGTCATTTGTCATTGAAAAAAGGCTTTGTGAAACACCTCCCTGCGTGATGTTCCCTTATGATTTTGACCAATTGGAAAATCCACTAAAACTCAGTCCACAAGGTATTACAAAATTGTGATCAATCCCATGTTTCTTTTTTTAATTTTTGTATTGGTAAATGAAATTTTTAGTATGAAAGTAAATAATTTGGCACGAGATAGTGAGCTTTAGATATAATACAATTTTTAGGAAATGAGCTATATTTGGTTATTAACAATCCAAATTTATCATAAATTACTTATTAGAAATTCAAGTTGCACTAAATTCTAGTTCTTAATAGTCTCATGTTCTTTGCCCTAATCCTACACACACTAAGGTAGGATTATTTACAATTGTTAATGGTTTCAAGTCCCACACTTCCCACAAATTCTGTCTTTCTGTGTATATTGAGTATATTTAGAAAGGAAAAAAATCTGTCATGGGATTTTTGATAGTGTGTCCTTGCTGTGATTCCCAATTTTTCAAACCAATGCTGCTCTCTTTGTGTCTATAGGATGATGGAGAAGCAGCGCAGGATGAAGAGGAAGATCTGGTGGCAGAAGCAGAGAAGGAGTTCTTCAACATCGTACAGGCGGACAAGAAGAAGTTTGCCGCTCAACAGGCCAAGCTGTCGGACCAAGATAACAAGATCATTGAAGAGGCAGAGGAACACGTAAGCAAGGAACTGCGATAAGGATGATGATAGTACGGGAGCGAGTGTATATTGAGGATGAGGATGCATGATGGTGGTGATGATGATGATGATTATTATGATGCTGCTGCTGATAATGGTGGTGGTGGTGGTGGTGGTGGTGGTGAATGCTGGTGATGATGATAAAGGCAATGAAGATGATGGTGATGATGATAATAATAATAATAATAATAATAATAAAAACGCTACTTATAAAGCGCTCACCACCTAAGTCTCTAAGCGCTACATACACAAAATAGACTGATATACAATTACATCTTATACAAAACTAAACATGCAAATAATAATAATGATAATGATGATGATGATGATGACGATGACAATAATCATGATTATGATTGGTGATGATGATGGGTAATGGTAAAAAGTGTGAAGATGAAAGGCCTAGGATATGTATAAGTAGAACTGGTATTTTTTAGAAAATGGTGATGAATTATCATGGTGCCAAATTGAAGTAACAATGATTATCATATGACTGAATATACTTTCCGTCTTCTTTTGTTGCAGAATGGAAGTGAAAAGAAGGACACCGAAAATGGAGAGAAAGAGGACAACTAAATGGAAATCAGAGGTAATTATAGGCTATACTAAATGCATTCAGAGGAATTAAATCTATGTTTATAATATGAAATTGAAGGCAAGAATACACATAGGGTTCTTTTCTCAAGTACAGTAGATCTATACTCTATTCCATCTGATGTAATAGAAATGAATGCGAGAGAAAACGCCCCTTCTATAAACTTGCTTGCATGTAGACCCTCTTTTCATTGTCATACATTTTCCCTTTCCAAATACATTCATGTTTTTCTTTTATTACCCCCCACAGATTCTCTGACTCTGTCAATGTGTGACATCGGGACTACCAACACCCTTTTGGTAAAGCATTTAACATCTCGAGCTGCAGCTGTCTCTGCTACTGTTTAATCTGAATCCTACTTCGGTCCATCAAGAACTGGTTATGGCTTAATATCAGGAGCAAGGTCTAGCTTCAGTCAGGCAAATGTATTGGAAAACTAATGTAATCGGGGCCTAGTAACATAAAAATTGAGTTAACAATTAATCATATCTTACCATGCTTTGTATCTATCTGTAAGTAGTTACTATTTGTTGTAAAGATACAAGGATATGCGATTAATTTATAATGAATAAATAATTAATTTCAACTTTTTATGTTACAGGGCCCACATTCTATAAAATCCAGTAGCAAATGAAGAGAAAGCGATCTATGGATTTTTTTTTAAAAATTCGAAAAGACAATACCTCGTTATTTTCTTACAAATTTATCCATATGATCGCAACTTACAATCTACAAATTGTGCTTTGTTATCTTAAAATTCGATTTCATTGTACCTTATTTGTCATCAGTTAAATAGCTGTTAGCACACAATATGCCTCCAATATATGTTTGGCGATTGTCATCGATGCCGCCATGCTTTTTCTACATTGGAACAAGGTGGATAATTTTTGGTCAAATTAATTTGCCTCATTTGATATCAGTTAGACTAATCGATTGTTTTCTATCATAGGATTCTACACCAATATATATTGTCATGAATTTCTTGCAAGTTTGTCTAAGAAGCAGGAATTTTCAGATTTTTTTTTGGAAACCAGTATTTTCCAAATTTATGTGGTGAATATGCATGTGTTGTGTGGTTTCATCTCAATCTGTCAGCAAAATCGTTTCTTTTATTTACTTTTCAGAAGGGCAAAGTTCATATTTTTATCCACTTATAGTTGAAAGTCAAATCTTTGTAAAAAATCATCATTGTGAAATTGCATTTCAGGGTGTCGTCAAAGAAATGCATTACATTATACGGTACACATAGCACAAATTTTAAGTGTTTAAAACAGATAAACAGATGAATGGCCCTGTTTTGCTCAATATTTATTTTTAGTGCATTTACCGGTATCCATTGTGCATTTGATTCCTAATATAATGTTACATGTCTGACATTAAAAAGTAATGCAGGGATTATGTGGTACACTATATGAATCTCTATTCAAGGTTAAATGTACCAAATCCACATGGTAATTTTTTGAAAGAAAAGATATTGTGAAATATCTAAAGACAGCAAACTTCAAACAATTTTTTTATAAAATCCACCTTTGAAAAAATTAAACTTTTCGAAATTATTTGTGGAAATTTGGAAAAGCAAAATATAGCAGTCTCATGACTTATTGTATGGTTTAACTTAATGTCTTTAATTTTGTCTTTCTTCAAAATCAAAGGGAAATTAAGCCAACATTCAAAATTGTGAAGACTTACAAAATAAAATATTATAAAAAAAGTATGCAGTGACTTATTATTTTCCACCATATTGTAAATAAAAATACACAAAGCATATTTTGGAGTTATAGTTTGAGAGCTGGGCCTTTGTCATTGTACAGCCTTATATTTGTAACAGTGTACAGATTGAAATTGTATCACATTATATTGTACTCAATATAAAATGTACATGTATATTTGTTCTAAATAAATGTGTTTTATAACTTAAATGGTTATTCTGTCTCTTGTTCTTTTGTACAATCTGAATTTCAATATTTATTTCAATATTTCGTTTTATGAACCGACGAATCCATCATTATAATGACGACGATTCATCTATTCAAAAATATCTTAAAGGAGCAAATGTACATATCTTTAGCTCATATTATACTGACCCCTAAAGGTACACAACTTGTCTACACATATTCCTGTTGTAGAATAAGCAAATGTAATAGATTTTGAAATTATTATTTGCTAGTAAACTTCGGTATACTTCTACATTATATTGCATACCATATCATAAAACACAAGGAAAGTACATACATATGAAAACTGTTAGTTCCATAACAAATCCAAACATAATTCAGGTGCTTTCAAATGATAATACTGATTTTTAATAACATTTGAAATATAAGAACAGAATATAACACTGTTAAATCCATTAAGTCATGTTGGCAAATTGCACATATGGTCTTATGTATTTACAATAGATAATAAAACTGGTAAATGTAACACAGACATTAACAAAATTCTTGCTACCGAGTCGTTGACAAAATTATTTTTTAAAAACAAGATACATGATGACATGTATTGAGATACTCCACAATATCAAACTGTTTTTTTGATAATCCAGTTCTACTGTGTTGCACATTTGAATTCTTGTCTATATGTAATAATTTTTTTTTTTTTTAACTTTCCAAAATGAAATATTAAATATATCTGCATATATCTTTTACATGTATGTACGCTTATGTTACACACAGCTGGCATAATCCAAATAACAAATTTAAACAAACATTTTCTGTGTAGTTTATCATTTCCCAATCACTTGAGTACCTAAAATACCAAATAGTAATAGTATAAATCAACAACAACATACTTGCTTTATCCCCAATTCTAAAGGGAATTTTTTCTATACGGAATGTAAAAACTAATATTATATGTCTCCTGCAGTAGGCCCTACATGTACCGATATATGCCAGTGGAAAGTGGCTTACAGTAGGACTTAAATTGAATGTGTCAATCTCGTTTTTTTTAAACTTAAGAACAATCTACAAAGGTTAATACACAATTTAGTCACAATATTTATCACTAAATAAATGTTATTTACAAATGAGTATATGTCATGAAGATATCAGAGAGAGTTGATTTTCCTCCTTAACAACTTCTAGACAAGAATAAAGACTTAAATCATTTGAATAAGTGAATCTTAAAGATCCAAGACGTAGAAGTGAAACTGTCAGTCAAGAATGTGCCATACATGTACTTATTTTCCAATACATTACTTATCAAAATAATATCGCTAGTGATATTCATTTGTCTCGCAATCTGGTCAATAAGGAATCTAAAAGATCACAACGTTTCGTGCGCCGGTGCAACACTTCGTCAGGTGAGATTCCGTATTGACCACATTCCGAGACAAAGGAATATCACTTGCGATATTATTTTGGATACTACATCCACAATGATTAATATATTTAGCATTACATTACTTATTGTTTGACCTTTAAAATACAAGATGCACGGCAAGATTATATCTCATAAATAAACAAGTCTTGTCCAATTTAATGCAAAATCAAAAAAATGTTTTTTCTGATTGTCAACTCATAATTTCACCTGAAGTGGATCAAGGGAAATCATATATCAAAATCTATGTCAGGAAAGCTTTTAAAAAGACAGAATATAAAGTCATACAGAATATTCAAACAATTTGAATTCATTAATGAATTTTTCTATGGCAAACTAAGATTTTTTATGGATTGGATGGTAAAGTAGTTGTACACCATAATTATTTATTTAAAAGTACACCAGTAACAATTTACTATCCAATCATGGCATGATAACTTTTGTAATATATCAACATTTATACCTAAAATAACATACACATTCATTTCATATGATATATATATTGTTCTTTGACATCTGTTTAACTATTTATAATCATCATGATCTACAACTTGGCACTAAATTATAGACACAATTCAAAAAGCATGTTTTCTATTTTGCTTACGAGGTTAAAACCAATAAATAAATTAAAAGATCATGAGGTTTAGACCATAGCTAGTACAGACAGATAGTTGTGACATATTCACAGGTAAAATACATGGAGCTGCTCCCTTCCACAGAGACAAATCAACTATTTAGTGTGCACTAGTGTGCATGTCAAAACTCTCTCTCTCTATACGAGCTATGGCTTGGACTAAAAAGGATAAATGACAGCAATAAGTACTTTTTTTTCATTTTTAAAAGTAAATAAATACCAATAAATTTGTACATCATCACCCTTCTTTCAAGCTGCGAGATTTGAGCTGTCGGTCTCTGAGATGAATTCTTCCAAGACGTTGAGAACTTTCTGAGTGTCTTTAGCTTGGATGGTGTTCTCATCCTTCCAGATGTGACGTAGTAAGATGGCCCCACAGCCACAGTCTCGTAGGAAAGCATACGCTCTGTAAGGACAAAAAACAGAAGCAATGAATTTTTACAAAATAAAGGAAGGCATTTGCACAAATATCAAAGGAATGCAAACATTGTTGCTGATTACTTAATGAAGATGCAAAGTAGCAAGCATTTCATTATATTTCAAAACAAGCTTCACAATACCAACTGTATTTTGGTAGAGAGAACGAAATAAAAATATTTTGAGTTATGGATACAAAATCTATCCTACCTCACTATGTTTTGGGCGAAGGTGAGTTTTTCTTGTTTAGCACAAAATTAATGCAATGAAGTGAAGCAAAAGATATCTTGTTCCTGCATGTGTAGTACAGGGTATACAGCATTTACACACTATGAATGTAGCCTGTCCAACATAAAATGGCTGTCCTGTTAATCTTTATGTACTTATATAATAGCATCAATCACATTGGACTATAAAGAATAATATTAAGAAGTTCTCTCCACTCAGTCTCACCTATAGAGGGCGTAGTGGTCTGTCTCGGCTTGACGGATGAGTCTCTTCAGTGTATTTAGATCCTGTATGGTGTGTAGCTTGTAGTCCTCTATTACCTGACGGAGGAATGCTGGGTTGAGGGTGTCGCCCCCTTTCAGCATTGTGCTGGACCACTCCTCACAAAACCAGGATTTTTCTGCAGGATGAGAAAGGGAAGAGAAAAAATAAAGTGCACCATTCCAAGGTTGACTTTTTATACAATCTTACCCGATATCTAAAAGAAATATTTTTTTTTAAATCATGATACTTTGTTTTGAATTAGCGAATAATATTGTAGGCATCAAGCAGGGCTTGAAAGATATATGTCATATACTTCATAATTCTGTCATTCTTTGCCTTATTTGATTGGTAAATGACTTGGTACATGGAAGTATTGATGGTGTGTTTCTACTAGAATGTCTCATGTTATGACCAGTCAATAATCAGTGTAAGTAATGTAATCAGTATTTTCAAATTAAATCAGTAATTGATTTACACTTGAATGTAATCTGCAAGTAACTTCCATCTGTTCCTGCAGCTCAACATAATCAATACTTGATGCACTTACCTGCGTTTTCAAAACGATACGAATCCCCTTCAAACACGAGCCTGCTCTTGGATGGTCCCCTGGACGGTGATCTAACGTTGGTTTGTGCATTGCCTGCTTCATCGATATCAATGAGGATAGGATCGGAGACGACCTGTGACGGGCTGTCTTCTGATGACTGTAAGAGGTCTGCAAGGCTGCATGCCTTCATGAACCTGGATGATATGTTAATAAATATCAATGTATGTAAAATTATAATCTTATTTGAATATCCTTCTTCCCAACTGCATTATACTTTCCATGTATACATCCCTTAGACTTTTTTGGAACCGCATGCAGGGTTTGTGCCCCGACAGGACCCTCAAGTTTCTTTTGTACCAACCCTCTTAATTCCATTTCTTTGTATATTCTGCTGCCAATTTTTTTTTCTTCTACCTTCCACCCCCTCTCTTATTCTTGTAGCTTTCTCATAAATGCGTACATGTTTCTTCATGTGTTTGTATTTGCATTTATCTGTTACCTGAATTTATTCTAATAACTGTATACTGAAACCATCATGGTGACAGTCATCTTTGGTTGCAAATCAAGTGCAATTATCGAGTTATCTTCCACCTTCCACCCCCTCTTATTCTTGTAGCTTTCTCATAAATGCGTACATGTTTCTTCATGTGTATGTATTTGCATTTATCTGTTACCTGAATTTATTCTCATAACTGTATACTGAAACCATCATGGTGACAGTCATCTTTGGTTGCAAATCAAGTGCAATTATCGAGTTATCTTGGTCCAAACGTCTTCAAAGATTATGGCCTATCTGCTATCTGGTATCTGTGAAAGCACTTTTTTGATTCTTTGCACCATACAAATACATGCTTCTTTATGCATATATTACACGATGCCACAGTCAAGCGCCAACAATATAAATTCATAAAAGATGTACATTATCACAGAAGTTTGAAGAGTACTGATAAAAAAGTTCTACAGATACTTCTTTCCAAATGACTACATAAAATTTACAGACAGATGATATTTAAATCTTCTGAGTTTTGACTAACCTTTCTATGTCTTGTTTCAATGAACTCTCAGCACCCACTACTTCCATACGAATCTCAAGAAGAGCCTGCCGATAAAATGAACAGAAGAAAACAAAACTATCATTCATCAATTATGATACAACACACAAATAAGATACTGCTTGGAGGGTAGAAGCTACATTGATGCATCGTACAAGTGGGAATAAAAGAATATCATAAAGGGAGGTCAGCAAGGGCCAGAAAGTCCAGAAAGTTATTTCCTTTGCAGTGTGTGACCAGAAGACGGAGAAAGAAAGAAGCAGAAGCAATCAAAATTGTTGACGAACAGAATGCAATAGCAGGAGGAATGCAAAGGAGAGATATAAAATGGTATCTGGAAGGTTAAGAAAGTAAAGCTGAAAATGTTTTGTCACAAAAAAAACACAATAATGCAGAAGATGAAATAGTACTAATCTTTTGATAGCCAGAAGAGCATTAATTCATATAAAATTTTACATATATTAATATCCTCTGACTCTGAACATATAAGTTCTATTTAATCTTCTGCATTGGTTACTATTCATTCACTATTCATTATTATGAAAAAGGAATGTAAAAAACTTCAATAAAAAATATTCCGAGTACAGGAAGATAGTCAAATATGTGATGTGTACTCACAGCATTGATGAGGTATGCCACATCTTCTTTGAGTCTCTCCACACAGCGACATACATAGCTCGAGGCTTGCTGGTACCAGTTTTCTAAATGGCTCTGAATCTCAGCAGAATTACCTCCCTGTCCCGGATTGAAAAGAAATAAAAGCCTTTGAATGTTTTGTTGTTATCACGTCGTATCATAAATGGGCATTCATATCCTTTTTCTCTCTTCTTGTCTATCAAGATCTTTCTTTTATCATCACTGTCTGTGTAACAAACCAATAATCTCATGTATACATATTTAGTTCTCTCCTCTCCTCTCCTTTTTTTTGCGAAAAATCACAGATTTGGCATTGCTGTTTTAAGGATTAAGGTTTAGCCAACATTGACAGATATTTTGACTTTGCTTCCTATCTCATCAAGTTAATCTTTTCTCAATTCAGCAATCCATAACCATTGAACTGAATTGAATTTATTCACCACTTTCATAAAAACATGCAAAGTCAAAGAATACAATACAATATTTCTTACAAATATAAGATGATAAAATGGAAAATAATAATAATAATAATAATAGTTCAGTTCTTGTATAGCGCATAATACGTAATGAAATAACACCTCTATACGCTTCCAAAGAGCTTTGGACATTATTACTTTTTAATAAACTTTTAAAGGAAATTACAAAGTGGCTGGATCATCAGAAACATTTAGGTAGATGATCCTATACAGAATGCACAAAATTTGACCTTGACCAGCAACAAACATTGTAATTGAACTTGATGATCACAATTACCTGCTTACAAAAAATGAAGGAAAAGAAATCCATGACCTACAGAGACTAGAGATTTCTCAGAGATTTGAAATTAATGTATGTGGAGTAAGAAATAACGTCATGTTCTTTAAACCTCACAGATATCGTCTGTTGAGAGCCAGAAGGGCATTAACTCAAATGGCTTTACACAGAGTTAACAACCTTCTGGCTCTAACCAGGCAAGATATTCAATGAAGTGATTGAGCTCATTAATGGTAATAATACACAAAAGGGTAAGAAAGAGTGAAACTGAGGCTTACCTTTTGTTCTAGAAGTGGCAGTACACCCTCGCTGATTAGATCTAATTCTGGTCGGAATGTGAGGTAATATTAATAAAAATGGTCATCACATTAAGCATCTTTTCCAGACATTTGTGCTTACCAGACCAATACAGAAAACTACCTGAACTCCACAGAGCAATTATGTGGCTATCCATCCATATCATCAAAATCTACCAAAGCCCATTCAGACTCGAGACGGTTAATTGCTTAAAGAAAAAAAAAAGAAAAAGAGAAACTCCTTATTTTTGGATTATCTCCTACATCCTTTTATCATTTGTGTGCAATACTATTAGAATTGAATTCATCAGGAAAAGTGCTCTATGAATCAAATATTACTACCCTCATAATTACTATCATTATTATATGATCATTGTTAACTCCATCGTGTTGCAAATCAGAAGCAATCCCTATCTTTTTGTGCAAAACTGCATGTGTGGAAAATGGGTGACTGTGCAGATAGGCAAAGAAAGAAACAGAAGTGTTAACAAGGATATAATTCCAGAGCACTGGTGGGTGAGCTGAGGAAGCAGATGACACACTCTTGAGACGTGTAGAAGGAGTTTGAATCCATGGCGCTTTCTATCTCCCTCTCAATGCCTGGGTGTGCTCCCTGGCGTAGCAGGCAGTAGTAGCAGGCCATCACACGACTTCTGCATGGTCAGAAAATACAGAAAGATATTCTGGTTTAATCTTCTTTTCTTTTAAAGACCTTCACCACTACTGGGTCAGAAGGGATTAGACCACACAGAGAGCCATCGAGGTCATTGTGACAGGTGGCTATCTCATTAACTCAGCTCTCATTTAACATAAGAAAAAGAGGATCATGGGGGACCAACAGGCACCGATTGGGGAAGTTTTCTATATAGAGGGAGCAAGTAGCTACAAGTATGGCAGTGTGCCTTTAAAATATCACTTCTGTTTAGCAAACAACTATTGTACAAGATGTTGCAGAATTTGTACAACTTATATCAGTATCCATGTTCAAGCAACTGACAGAATATCAACACTACCTTGTGTAGAAATGAGAAGGTAATCAGCCCTTATTCAATGTTAAACAATTTATGCATTCTTGCTCCATCCGGGGATGAGAGCAGTTAACACATCCACTCACAGTACATGTGTTCTTTGGTAACCCCAAGTACAATTGGCTGATGCTTTCCTTTGTTTGATTGCTTGTTTGTTTTTTAAATGTTACTAATCATTAATTATTTTTTTTAATATCTGTATTGGATATCAACTAAACTGAAAATAAATAAATCTTCCTTCCATTAAATTTTTACACTTATAATCTTAAAAAAGGTTAAGCATCTGAAACAACTATTTGGCAAACAACCTGTACATTTTAAGAATATGATTTCAAATTGATATGTTGATCTTACCCAATGTCGACTGTGTTGACATTCCCCGTTCCACCATAGACTGTCCCTCTGGATAACCTCCTAGCTATGAACTCTCTCAGATCCGTCTCATCCTCAGCATTCAAATCGGTTGCTATCACTGATAGACTGATACGACAAGAACAATAACATACAGCTGATCAGGAGATACATTAATGGATACAAACTAATCCACATGATAATATGGAAAAGGCAAAAGGTCTCATATATACATGTAAGATGAAAAACAAGAACACAAAACTGCAGTATGGAATCGTTTTATACTTATAGTAAGCATAAATATAGAGAATGAGAGAAATATGAACAATCTAATTTTTTCATGTCATATTTCTTTATCAAAAGACTTGTAACCAGCCACCATTTTTAATGATTTTTAAAGATAAAGAGTAGAATGGCAAATAATGAGGAAACTTATGGAAAAGCTTTTGGAGAAAAAAATTCTTTGAATGCTTGGTTATTTTCATATGAACAAAGTCTAACAACTGATCAAAGGAGATGTAAGCAACAGCAATAACAGAAAATCAAGAGTGTTGTCGAGATTAAACTATGATTATGATATATGTTTCATTCAATATGATATTCTGGAACATAGAGAAGCTGCTTTGAATAAAATGAATCGTTTAAAATGTTGTTGCAGGAGTCAATGAGTACAAAAGAAGAAAAAACACTACATAAAACAGTTGGACGATGGATATTGTCAGTTGAAAAAATGATGGAAGTTTTTTACTAGAGACTATGACGAGCTAGTCATGAACATTGTTTAACACAACAAAAAACTCCTTCAAACATGACCTTGATTCAATGATGTAGAATATACAATAGGGAGATAGAAAGAAAGTCGAAGACGGGAGAAAGAAGATACGGTAAATGGAGGGACAGAAACTTTGAGGGAGGAACAAGAGGAGAAGTCATCAAGAGAATACAAATAAAGGCATGGGCAATCCATTGTTATCACAATCTGCTATTTATACCAAACGTCTTAATCAAAATAAAATCGTTTATCGTGCGTATGTTAAGATTTGAATAAAGACCTGAAATCTCTGTTAGAAGTTGCCTCCCGCTGGAGAAAATCATGTACTGAAGATTTCCTTGGATCTCTATCTCCATCTGGACCAAGGTCCTGGTTGTTATTTGGTCTAGGGGGCAACAGAGAGAAAGAAAGGAATGGAATTAGAAAGAAAATATGACAGAAGCCATGTTGCTAGTGTTGGTATGAGTATGTAAGTACTGGTAAGCGGACAGACGGGACAATGATATTTCAAATGAAAGCCTGAGAAAAGGATATCAAGCAGAGGTGTGTTGTACTGTGAACTTAGGGAAGAGCACTCTTAAGAAAAAAGGTGAGGGCAATGAGGAGAGAATAAGCTGCACACACTTAATTGAATTGAAATCAAAATTAATGTCATTTAAAATTTCAAAGGCGTAGGATTATCAGCTAACACAGTTTTCAACAATAGCAATTAGTGAAAAAAGGCGTGTGCTGGGATTTTCAGTAAACTCAGCAAACACCAAGTGCAAGCCTACGTGCAATAGTCTAATCGCTATTATGGTAAGGTCAGCATCAAATAGGCAATGCGAAATCAGCCATTTCAGGCACACCTAGGTACACCCCGTAACCTGCAGAACCAACATCGCGAACTCTTGTAAAAATTATTATCAATGATGAGACTACGTCTGGCTCCACCGACTGCCTCTATACAAAGACTGCAGAACATTGTATGGGTAAGTCTGGGGAGGTTACGCAATGCAGTTTGTGTGTGATTACCGATCCCATCGCATACAATGGCTGCAAGAAAACCAACAGATTATATGGCAATTAAGTCCTTATATTTTGATGTTTTACAATGATTGTGAGCAACTTCCTATACTCTTTTTGAAATATGTCGACGACCTCTCGTTAGCCCAATGTCGGAAATCTACAGATGTCTCGCAATTACAATCAGTACTTACATGCAAATCTGTGCAATCTTGGTCTATTACAAGCGAATACCGTATTTGCCGGTGATAACGCCGCACCCTTGTATAGGCCGCACCCCCGATTTTGACCTTTAAAAAAAAAAAAAAAAAAAAAAAAA
>BEXV01000274.1:173129-184166 GCA_003118195.1 Hemicentrotus pulcherrimus | reverse complement strand
GTATTTATTCAGTGCACAGCTTTGAATTCAACTGGGGTTTTAAGTAATTTTCCATCTCCTTAACAAGGAAGATGGTAAATTTGCAAAAGAGAGCAAATATGGTGTTATTTATATATTTTTTATTTTTATGATAGATGCATTAATTAAGAACTAATAAATGTATGTAATTGATCAAATAACTGCTCCACATCTGTGACTTTGTCAATATGTATAGCCTAGATTTAAAATTGATTGGATAAACATAAGAAAGTAATGCAAATCAATTTTTCCTTTATTCTAACTTCTTCCATTTTGATGCATTTTTTGTTGAGAAACTGAATAAAATGAAGAAAGCGTCTTTTATGAATATTACAGATTTTTAGTTCATTTAATGTACTTCCACTTTTGTCTTCCAATATCCAATAATCCAAACCATTAAGGTACATGTACATGTACATGTAGATGGCATTCATTTGGAAATGGTAAAAAAACATCAGTTCAAAAGCTCTGTATCTTATGAAGACCCCTGTTATAGAGCAATATTTCAGGAAGGATTTTTAAAAAGGGGAAGGAACTTCAAAGGGGAAGGAACTTCAAAGAAGTTGATTCAGTGGAGGATAAATGCATGTAATGAAAATGAATTTTCCCTTTATTCTAACTTCTTTCATGTTGATGCATTATTTTAGAGAGGATGCATACAATGAAGAAAGTATTTTTTATGAATATCATAGATGTACATGTAAGTTCATGGAATGTATTGTTGCCTTGAAAAGCCCAACCGTTTAGGTGGATGACTTTGACTTGGAAATGGTAAAGCTTAGTCCCAAAGCTCTGACTTTGAAACTTTACCTTGAAACCAGTGTTATAGAGCACGTTTTCAGGAAGGATTAAAGAAAAGGGGAGAGGAGTTGATGTAGTGGAGGATGAAGGCATGTAATGAAAAGGAGATTTAATAAAAAGCTTTGTTTCACATCTGTGACTCTGTCAATATGTACATTGCAGACTGATGATGGATTGGGTAAACAATTGAAGAAGAAAAAAGGATGACAATTTTATTATCCTTTGGTGAGACCTACTGGTACATACACTGTACATTTTAGGGAGAGCTACTAATTAATTTTGAAATTCCATAATGCAGTAATCCACTGTTGCATAGAAAAGAGCAGCTATAAAGTGGATCGCTATATTTTACACATACATGATAAACATCAAACACTCCAAATTAGCTGCCAAGTTTAGAAATTTCATTATTAAACGGAACTAAATTTTAGAGAGATGATAGGCAATATACATGTACAAGTCAAGGTTTCAAATTTATATTCTCTCTTTTTTTGAAATTATAATTTTTACAAATGTACATACAGTACATGTAGACGTATATCTGCTGTCAAGTGCAACCTTGAATTTGTCTGTTCTCAAAAACGATTTCAGTTTTGGACAAAAAGGCTCCAAAAAGACATATATTTCTAACTGCAGTCAGCAACAGATCTTGTATAATTTCCCAAATTCTGAACCCCTAAGTTATTCATCCTGTATCACGTTTTTCCCATGCCATTAAAATTTTTTGAAAAATGAATGGATTTGGGAAATTAATGATTAACAGACTCCATTCCATCATCACGATGCCTCTCCATCCCGGCAGCTGTGTCCATAGCAACCCTCCTCCAACATATTTATTCAGGAGGAGATCGATACAAACTGTGATGATCTTTGTGTGAATGATTCATTATATTCACTCTATACTCTGCTTGATTGAAAAGTGAGGATGACTTTTTGTTTGTTTATGTAACCATGGAAACCAATGGAGGAGAGTTGACAACTCTTCCTGAATAAATGGATGTTGTATATTAACTAATTACTCTGTTTTTTTCTCTGTATTTTGACCTTGCATCCAGCTATAGGGCATTGTTGTACAGTAGCATTACAGTTGTACAATACCTTATCTTTAAAACAAAACAAAACAAAACTTTTTTTTTCTCTTCCACCACCCATCTCATAATTTTTTTCACTTCTGTCATTTGGCCGATGTTCATTTTTGTTCTCTTTTCAACATGAAGTTTTCTTTTTGTTTTCTTAATCTCCCCGCTCCACAAACAAAAATGCTGCCTTCGTCTGCACATCACTTTGTATCCTAAGTAAACATTTTCATAATGAATTCTAAATTTAGGTATTAAATCTGAACCATAACCCTTCTTTGCGGAGAGGACATATTGTAATTGTCCATCGTAATGTGAACTGAAGGTCTCAATTGTTCTGCAGTATATGTTTTACTGAATTAATCCATGCATGTATCAGTTCATTAATGAAAGAAAACTATCCGGGGGTAGGCTTTATCTAGTTTCCTATTCAAACCATCTGTTCTACTTCACTGGAGCAATGCGTTTTTGAAAATCTTATTTTTAGGATAGAAAACAAAAAGAAAAGGTAATTTGCCACGCTTCAACAAAAGATTATTGTTATTTTTCTAATGACAATAATACTCTAATACTGATGAATGATTACGTTTTGATCGATGCATGCATTTCAATACCTGAATGGATATAAAACAAGAAGAAAAGATAATTTGCCACACTTCAACAAAAAGATTATTGTCATTTTTCTAATACTGATGAATGACTACGTTTTGATCGATGCATGCATTTCGATACCTGAATGGATAGAAAACAAGAAGAAAAGATAATTTGCCCCTCTTCAACAAAACTATTTTTGTCTTTGAAAAAAAAAACTCTGATGAAGAATGACGTTTTGATCGATGCATGCATTTTGGTATCTGAATGATTCTCATCGTCATACTCAAACCCAAGTTTTACCTGACAGAGTTCTTTACACAAAGCCGTACCATTCCCCTTTAAAATGAGGAAAAGAAGAAGCAAAAAACAAAGTTTCCAATTGATGCAATTTCTATACCGATCATTTGCTATTGTATCATATACATTGTATGACAAGCACGTCAATTAGAGATTGATTGATAACAGTCGATCAATATGATCTCTATCATGAAACATTTACACTCTGTATGTACCTATTATTCTCTCACTTTCTACTTTTGGCTATTTGAATTTATGCAATCATGAAATACAGCTCTATTGATTGGTTTAATTGCCACTACCCTAGAGCTCCTAACTCGTTTTTAAATGCAGCCTTGGTACATGTAGATCACATTTTAATCAAGTTGATTGCAAGTCAGCAGTGCGTTTGTCTGTCTCCGCTCTGTTGCCATGGAAATACTGCAAATATTACTACGTATGGATGCAGGTATTGTTTCAGGGATGGTATTGAATTGGTTGGATGAAAAAAGGATGTCAATTTCCAGGGATAGAATTATAGACGAGATGATGAAAGTGTTTGAGTGCTCCATTAGAGCCTATCCTCGATGGAGCGGAAATTAAATGGTTTATTCATACTAGCCAGCATGCCAATAGTATTATTGCTGTCTGGGCAATTATAGCTAATGGCATAAATCAAACCTAAATTAAAATCTTTGACAAAAGGTAGTAGCAAACCTACAAATCCAATTGAAATTATGTAAGGGTAATTTGTAAAGGCATTTTTCGTTCCTTTAATATAAATTTCATAAAGGTTTTCTTGGTATCCTTGCCAGAATAATTTTTTGTCTTCTATTGCACAATTTTGTTGGAACTAATGAAACAGTGTCCTATCAAGGTATTTCTTGTATTTCTTTGTATTTTCAGGCGGAGGTCTATGATGTAACAACCAAGGATCTCATACAGCGTGTGACTGAGGGGTACAATGCTACTGTCTTTGCGTATGGAGCAACAGGTACAATTTTAACAATTTTTCTTTTTCTACTTCTTTTTCTTGTATTCACTGCGATTCCCGTCTTTGATGTATGAAAAATATTGTGCATACAGAATTACAGTCAGTTTAATATTTATTAATTACATGTAGTTAACATGAGCTCACATGGATTTTGTATCCTTCAAGGATAGTATGGATTCTACCCTGTCATATTTTATATATGTATTTTTCATTCCAGAGCTATATTACTACAAAATATCTCTTATATGTTCTTTTGCTGTCGTATGGACATTTTGTGTGTGTTAGAGGTAAAGACCAGTATTGGAAACGCCCCAATTTCAAAAAATGAAATGGAAGCTCTCATTACCAGTCATGTGAAAGAATATGTTTCGACTAATACATGATGATAAAAAATTTGCCGGGAAAAAAAAACCGCATACTAATTCATATATTTGGTAAATTTGTTTCTCTCATGGTCTGTGAGAGATATAGGGTAGTCCCATATACATCTTTCTGTATATAGTGCTTGTAACTTTACGAAGAATGGGCCAAATTTCTTATCATTTTGATGATTCCAGAACCTTGCAGATGCTAGATGCTAGATGATCAACCTTTTCTGATCGATTCCACAACGTTTCTTTCACAATGCAATCGCATGACCATAACTGGTCTTTACCTTTAATGAAGTTCTTGCCTAGGAGATATGTAGAACAAGGCGAATAAAATACCAGAAAATTGGATGTTGATCAGAAACAATTTTTCTCCAAAAAAAAGGAAATATATTCTCCACTAGCATTACAAGGTACAAAATACAATACACAATAAAAGATACAATTCAACAGGAAGTATAGATACAAATGAAGAAAAACAAAATTGTGTGCATTACATTTTGTGTAGTAGAATTTGTATTTGTTTCTATTTTTTTTCCCCTCCTAGAATGACTCTTATCAATGGTGAAAAGATTATTATGACCCAGTTTTGATAGAAACCAATTTAATTATTTAAACTATCACTCAGCAAACACAAATAAAAGCAATAGAATAAAAATATAACCAGATCCTTAGATTTTCCATTCAAGATCTGCCTGTGAAATTGAATTTGAGAGGCATTTTGCTACCACGCTCTTGATCATTATTGAAACATGTATCCTTGGTTGCTGTTAAATCACCTGTTAAACATCGATCGAAGGTTTGGAGGGATACGAAAAGGCTGCCTTCATCGCCCTCTTTTCGTGCCACCGTGTTATTGCTCAAATCAGGCATGAGCTAATCACACCAATTCCACATGTTGTTATCTTCCATCTATCTTTTCTCTCTCTCTCTCTCTCTCTCTCTCTCTTTCCCCCTTCTTCCCCCTCTCTCTCTCCCTCTCTCTGTGTACATATCTCTCTCTCTCTCTCTTTCTCTCTTCCTTTCTATTTATTTCTTGAGCTCATCAAAAGGATGTATCTCCGTCTCCTTATACATGTGCGTGTCCTTATCTCCTTTTCAATTTATCTTTGCATGTTCTTGCCTTTTCGTCCACTCTGTTTTAACCACATCTTCTCTCTAGGACTGTCCTCTCCTTTTTTTTTTCTTTCCTCTCTTACTCTCTCCCTATGTCCTCACCTCTTCTTGTTTTGCATCTTCTCTCATTTTCCTTTTTTAAAATCTCTTTCCTCTGAAATCTCCTCCTTTCTTCTCCTGCATTTTCTCATGATCTCTCCTATCTTCGTCTTGTATTCTCTTGTCTTCTCTTTTGATCTTCTCTTCTCTCCTTTCTTCTCTCATTTCTTGTCTTTTTTCTCTTTATTTCATCCTTTCATCATCTCCTCTGGTCTTGTCATCTCTCTTCTCTCTTCAACTCCTCTCCTCTCCTCTCATCCCTCTTTTCCCTTCACCCTCCCATAATAAATTGCCCCTATTCATCTTCTGTCAGCCTGTATTTGTTCTTCATCCCTCCCCCAGTCTCTCTCCATCCCCTCTCTCTCCCTTTCCCCCTTTCTCTCACTCTCCCTCTTTATACCTCTCTCTCTCTCTCTCTCTCTCTCTCATATTCCATGGATTATGATCATGTGGGGGTGTATTAATGACGTCTGTGAATCACATAACACCTGCTAGCACCTAGTTAACATTCTCCTGAGAATGTTAGTATCATGAGAGGCAGGTGGAGGTGTATTGTTGCCAATCGAAGATTAGTCGGTGAATGATTTTATCATGCTTGGTGTATACTTATTAGGTCTTGAGCGAGCGGGTGTTTTGCCAATAAGTCGATGGATTGCTTGTTTCCCCACTTTTCTTTCAAATTGAATTCATATCCAGGAGAATGAGTGGGCGTCCAACATTATATTATATATAGTCCACCTGCAGTGAGAAGGAACATTTCTAAAAGATTGTTAATACTTCTGCATGTTTTCATTTTCAACATTCAAGAAATGGATGACTGAAAGAAAGTGCTTGTTATTAGTCTTTTTTGTTGGTGATAGTTGCTGATGTTCTAATATAGAAATATATACATGTATATCAAAAGAAGATAGTGTATTATTTGAAAGTGTAATTTTCTTGAATGACTGTCATTCAAATTAGATACATGTAAATAGGCACCTTTATCCCCTGCAAATTAAAGAAAATTAAGATTTCAATTGATGCACAAATTCATTGTATCATGCCTGGTCTATTAAAATGTGACTGATTGAAATATATCAAATTATCGATCTAGATAGGTATGTTTAATGAGCGTGTCTAAACTCGAGAAGGGCTGTCAGACTCGATACATATACATGTAAATCATAAAAACCTCTTAGGAAAATTTGCGTTCCTCATAGTTTTTCTCTGGTATAGAAGTTGTCTCGCAACTTCGATCGACCTTGATTGATTGCGTAAATCATCTTGCATGATTGTAATTCATTCTCTATGGTCTGAGTAGAATGCTCAATATTCATGGTTAAGGAAAAGCAGGTGATTTTTATCTTTTTGAATTGTACACCTGCGTCATAAAAAGGCTTCTTGACAAACACTCTGACGAACGCTATGTGACTGACGTATACACACCAATATGAGTGCTACAAGTAAAACAAAAAAGTACTACCCGGTAGTCAGATTTGTCAATACTTAAAAAATCATTTTTTTCATTGATTACATCTTCATTAAGAGAATATATGTGCATGATACATGCCATGTTTTTTTTATAACAATACTAACATTCATGATTTCTATCTGATGATAGCTCTGTGACGTACACACCAATATGAGTGCTACAAGTAAAACAAAAAATACTAGTCAGATTTGTTGATACTCTGCAATTCAATCATTATTTTTATTTTTACATCTTTATGAAAATAATAAGTGCATGATACATGCCATGTTTCTTTAATAACAATGATATTATTTCATGATTTTTTTTCTTCACAATTATGGGATAACTGTCATAATAAAATCATGTAAATGGGGGTGGGAGTCTGCTTTTTGGGCTTGGTAGCTTTTTGATGATGTTCTGTTTTCTTATTTTCTTTATTAGTTCTCTTGACAAGATCCACTTTTTCTGTGCCCATATTTGTGAACCCTCTGAACCCTCAAAATTTTAAATTCTAAACAGATTTACATCTTTAACATGCTTACAATGTATACAGACCCTACAAATTCAAGTGGCACCCCCTGAAAAAAAAGCAGTAGAATGGAAATCATAAATATCATGATGGTAATAATGATGATGATGATGATGATGATGATGATGATGATGATGATGATGATGATGATGATGGTGATGATGATGATGTTGATGACGTCCGTCGACGATGGAGATGATGATTATGTTTATGACTACGACTATGGTTATGACTTAGATTGTGATTATTAACTTAATCATTATTTTTTTTATAATTTTGATTTTGATTCCGATTATGATCATAATCAGCCTTTATTTCTCTCCCTCCTCTCATTGTGATTGTGCAGGTGCCGGTAAGACGTACACAATGCTTGGTACAGACGACGAGCCGGGTATCATGGCCAGAGCTCTCAATCATCTCTTCACTGAGATGGAATCTAAAAAAGAAGAGAAGGTCTTCTCGGTCACCATGTCATACCTGGAGGTGAGTAATTTGACCCCAAAATTCCTTTTTACCATATTGTTATTGGACTGCGTCACTGCAAATTTCAGCTACACACACAAATGAGCTGTTAATGCAAGTGCACATACACTGTTAAAATTATGACAAAACAACAAATTTCTGTGACCCTGTTATCTGCAAATATATCTGAACATTAAATATCAGCTCATTCACTGGATAGTGATGAAATAAAATTAGTCAACTCCTACTTGAAGTAGGGAATTCCATTTCTCAGAATTTAATTAAAGACAGGTAGACATAAAATGGACAGTGAAACAAAATCAGTTCACATTGTCTTGCGAAAGTATCGTGTAAGATGCCTTGCAACAAACTTTCTTGAATAATTAGAATATGTAGGAATTAGAGGATGTTTTTGCCTTAGCTATCTCAGGAATGTTTTGATGTAAGAATATTATTTTGCTCCTATTTTAGGTGTCCTCAAGCCCATAAGTAGGTAGATATAAAGTTAAAGCAAGTACTGTCATTGAATATTCACATCATAATCAGTTTTCATCCTTTATTTTCCCTCGTAGATCTACAATGAGATGATCCGTGATCTCCTACACCCATCATCTGGTTTCTTAGATTTAAGAGAGGATGCATCAGGCAATGTTCAAGTAGCTGGTATCCA
The DNA here is from genome assembly GCA_003118195.1 of Hemicentrotus pulcherrimus. Taxonomy (NCBI): domain Eukaryota; kingdom Metazoa; phylum Echinodermata; class Echinoidea; order Camarodonta; family Strongylocentrotidae; genus Hemicentrotus; species Hemicentrotus pulcherrimus. The sequence goes on along the minus strand of BEXV01000274.1, from coordinate 175,713 downwards.
ACAGATCTCAACAACTTCCACAACAGAGGTAAGAAATTCACTTGAATGCCCAGGAACAATTACCGGATAATATTTTGCCTTGTCTGTTTAGGATCCGTGCCAGTATACTATATTAAAAATGTTAGCTTTTAAAATAACTTCTGGAAAGAGAAATTTAGTATAAAGTTTAAGATAAACTCTAAATGAAGGTAAAAACTTAAAAGGCTCACAAACAATCATGGAACCATTCTCTGGCGTGGGTTCGGTGTGCAGGGTTTCATTCTTACACTTAATCTGATCATAATTACCATCATTATAGCCATAATCATAAATAATAATTGGTTCATTATCGTTCGACATCAGCTTAACTGATCTCATCATTATTTTGACACCATCGTTGCTATTTTGATATCAGTTTTGTCATCATTATCATTATCTGGGCCCCGTTGCATAAAACTTCCCATTGATGTTAACTTTGCCATTGATGGCATCTACTATGGTAACAGGGCTCAACAGCCAATGAAATTCAAAGTTTCCATGGTAGTTACCATTGATGGCAAAGTTGCCATCAGTGGTATGTTTTATGCAACAGGGCCCAGGCAGGTGATCTGAATTTCTAATGAGACCATGTTTCTAATATATCGCCAGATCATGAACCTGCTGATGCGAGGGAACAAGGAGCGCACCCAGGAGCCGACGGCAGCCAACAAGACCTCCTCCCGCTCCCATGCCGTGCTCCAGGTGACGGTGAAGGAGCAAAGCCGGATCCGCGGCACCGGCCAGCAGATCAAGATCGGAAAGCTCTTCATGATCGACCTGGCCGGTTCAGAGAGAGCCTCTCAGACGAAGGTCAGTAGTCTCTTGGAAAGGATGTTAAATGGTGGTCGTGTGTGTGTGTAGGAGGACTACGGCTTGTCCATGTTAAGAATTGCGTTTTATGTAGAGAGAAAGGAAAAGGGATGAAATAAATGTTTAAATGTCCATGTACATATTTCAGCAGTGGGGGTCTGATCTGATTTACTGACTGATAACGAATATCCAAGACAAACAAAACTTTTCATTTATTCTTGAACATTCTTGTAACATATCGTTTATATCATTAATTAATATATGTACAGATCCAGCATTTGTATATCAGCAAATCTGTGAAGCATATAATATCTGAAAATTGTACAGTGTTACATGAAAGGAATTGAAAGTTAGGAATTGTACTTGTGTTTATCGTGGATTAAATATGTCCTTGCTTTTTTTGGAACTTTGTGCACCGGATATTCTGTATTATTGTAAAAGTAAACCTCAACTGTGATGCAACACCTCTTTTTCATGATATCATTTTATTTTCCCCCCATCAGAATCGTGGCAAGAGGATGATAGAGGGTGCTCACATCAACCGCTCGCTGCTGGCTCTGGGCAACTGCATCAATGCCCTGTGTCTGGGCGGCAAGTACGTCAACTATCGCGACAGCAAGCTGACCAGGCTGCTCAAAGACTCACTGGGCGGGAACTGCTACACGGTCATGATAGCCAACATCAGCCCTGCGGACTACCTGTTTGAGGAGTCTAAGAACACACTGCTGTATGCGGATAGAGCCAAGAAAATCAAACTGAAGGTAGCGTAACTAGTCCTAAAACTTGCCATGCATCAATACACTCAATCATCTATATGTGGGAATTATAACCAGGAATGAACTTCAAAGTCAATATTTTTGTTGTTGATTTTTTAAAGATCTTTTGGTTTTTGACATATCAATTTGATATCTACTCTATGATATAGTGAATTTTCTCTTCCGTACTGCCAGTTCCTTGCTTGTGCCATTGAATCAAGGTTCCTTATTTTTCCCAGAGATAACCCTTTCATCAGATAATATTTTCTCCTACCCAAATATACTAAATAAATACTTTGTGGGAATGAAATTTCTATGAAATACAGTACTGTATAATTGAGACTCACTTGTCATAAGACCCAAATGTCATTGACTCCTTAGACGATTTACTTACCCATGGTAATTACTGGGTCAATACGGCAAAAGTTCCCAAAGATGATATCATTCATTACTCGGAGAGGACCTAAAGCCATCGGTCCTCTGGTTGTTTACTAACAAGCATTTATGTTTTCTTTGCAGTCAGGTAAAATACCACCACTATGCATTATTATGCATTATAATTACATTGTTTATTGCAGGTCAAACCCAATCAGATGAATGTCAACTACCACATCGCCCAGTATACCAACATCATCACAGAGTTGAAGCAGGAGATAGAGAGACTGAAAGGAAAGATAGCCGACCGTCAGACTGATGTTCTCAAAGCACAGACCTCTCATTGTGAGTCAATCCATTTCCTTTATATATCTCTCACACTGAAGTATTGGGAAATACAATATATGCAATTTTATGAACGTTTACTGCCATATCAATCTCACAAACCTTCAGAAGAACAAATTGTAAACTAACAATACTAGACGTATGATACATGTAAATAATGTCAGTGATATCAAATTGTGCAAAATTAATCTATAAAATATACAACTTTATATAATATTGGTATTTGTATTACCTTAAACAATCAAAATAATTCATAACTTTTTTTTGAGGGGGGGGGGGGG
>BEXV01000274.1:152826-168381 GCA_003118195.1 Hemicentrotus pulcherrimus | reverse complement strand
AGAGATTATTGGTTGAAACATTTTTCGGGAGTAAGACTGGGACTTGTGAGGAGACGTGATACGGTAAGTAAATTTTGCATCGTAGGTCAAGTCATTTGTGCAAATCGAAAGCCTCCTGTTGAGATGAAGGTACATGCATGCATGTGTGTTTATGTATAACATCTGAAATCTTACTTGTATTAGGGCGCTAAAGCTTCATCAACATTCAACTTGAGAAAGTTACAGCAAGAAAGAGAAGAAAGCAACTCACCTGAGAAGGAATCAGTGGAGATTAAACAAAGCAAGCATGCGACCAAGAGGCAACATGCTCATTCTGAAAGGTAAGCTGGAATAATAATATCATCATGCTTGGTTGGGACAGGCTGTTTATGGTTTGGATTTGGATTGCAATTGAAGTAAAGTGAGAAACAGGAGGGAGGGAGGGAGGGAGGGAGGGGGTGTACCTAAGAAAGAGAGATTATTGCAATAACTAAAATGCAGACAGGATTCTAATAATGTGATAGTGATATGGTATGGAAATATTTTCTCAATCAATATAATTAAAGTATACCATGATGAGAACGATTAAAAGAATAAAATAATTTAAGATAATGATTGCTTTCAAATTATACGCATCATGGTATCTGTGATTGTAAAAAGTCTTTTTTAATGTCTATATTCTCTGCTTTAGTAAACCTGCTGCCTCTGGTCAGCCACGAGTGTTCCAACCCAGCCCCAGGACCAGGCAGCTGAGAGAGAATGGAGGTTTACCAGGGGGGTCCATCCCTAGGGTGATGGTAGAATCCCCTTACACCCCTCCAATCACAAAACACGAGAGTCTGACAGACCTCGGTCCACCCGGCACCAAGCACCCTACCAAACGCCCTTACACCCCTCCCAACGGCATCACCACAGCGCATCCTGTAAAATCCTTCAAAGAACTCAACCTCAGCGAGTCAGAAGCCGACATTAATCGTAAGGAGATCGTGCATAGGACAAAGAAAATCGCTGCTGTGGCCGCTCGCAAGCGTACATCCCAGAAAGTGACTGACAGATACTCCAGACCGGAGAAACTGAACCTCCACGAGAGAGGGTTCGGATCGATGCGAGCTTTGGAAGAAGTTGCGGAACCCAGAATGACTCAGGATAGCAGACTTGTAAATAGCCGACTTTCCCAGATTAGTAGGATACACTATACAACTTCTCCGATCGAATCACATGTGAGTGACTTTGATGACACCTCATCGGTGATATCTTATGAAACGAGGTTTCAAGATAACCACAATACTCCCTTGAAGAACAAGCAACAGTCAAGATTTGCTAGGAGTGTGGTGGAGAAAAGACAGAAGAGAGAATCACTTGACCAGGTTTGTGAAGATGTTCTATATTTGATCACCTTACTTGTTAAATCAACCAATCTTTACAGTGGCCAATTTCAATATTTCTAGCCCCTAATATTACAGAGACTGTTTAAGTAGAGGTAACCTGCAGAGCTGCCAACTCGTACGATTTTTCGTCAATAAAATACAATTTTCCGCAAAAAATGAAATATATATATATTTATATATTTTCTGAAAATTTGAATGTGTTTGTGTATTTTGTGCGTGTGTGCCTTTTTCAATGGCACATTGCTCATTCTGTCCGGTAAAGTATCCTACATGTATCTCACATTTGCAATTTAGGGATGTTCATTGGTTCATTGAACACACCAGTCTTGACAAAATCATTCATATATTTTACCAATGGTCCATTAAAATACTTTTACATTGGTTCATTGAACAATCTTTACTGATGATTTATTTTGCCTACCGGTACTCACCAAAATGTTTGTAAAATGGACTCACGCATAATTCTTCAAAATCACGACGAACACTAATAGCATCTTTATTTTGAAAAGAGATTTTTTGTTGTTTTTGTTTGGGGGGGGGGAAGAATAGGATTTCCTTTCAGTTGGGGTTGGCAGCTCTGAACCTGTATCAAGTTTTTAGTTTGACTGTTTCCCTCAGGGGACCTCTGTAGGCAGATTTCATTCCCTGAATGTATATGTCCTGAACCAAGGCATATTATCTACACTGTCTCTTTTGACCCAGATGTGTAACAAATACCTGCCGTATGCTAATATCTGTTGCAGGCACAACAACTTGATATTTTCCAAGGTTTCTTTGAAGCATGAAGAGACATGGATTCATAATGTGCATGTGCTACAAAAACAGCATATTGATGTACAATTTGACGAACAATTGGTGAATCTTAGGCACAAATCAGAGTTACAGTGATATCCATTCCTTCGAATATGTCGTACTGTATCCATTTTGTTTTTATCCATCTCTATATACTTCTGTACTTGCTATATACTTATGTACTTGCTATATACTTGTACATGTGCCATAGTTGAGTGGTATAAGCACTTGACACAGCACTTATGTGTTTTGGCAAAGCATTAATCTACATTTGCCACTCCATACCCAGGAGAGAAATTGGGACTTGGTAGGATGAAGAAAGTATTTGTGTTAGTAATTGCCATATGCCCTCACGGTGACTATATGGTAGGAATACTCCCTAGGGAGTGGAAGTGGTGCACATTATGCGGGAATGACTCTGATGACCGAGTAATAATATCTATGAAGCACTTTATCGAGATAGTATTTTGCATGAACCGCTTTATAAATCCAGATTATTATTATTATTACTTTATATTGACTTTGTCCCTGATTTTCTTCCAGTTATCCCTGATCCCTAAGCCTGCTGTCAGACGAGGTGGCGCCGTAGCTCAGGTATCCCCTAGGAGGGGCGTCCAGCAGCCCACACCTTTCAGTATCAACGAGGGCAGCAAATCAAACAAGCGTTTCCAAGTCAACCAAGCAGGTAAGACAACCAACTCAAAGACCTCACTCTGTATTTTTGCGCAATCAAAAACAGATGTCTTTTCCGTGGCCTGACTTTAGTCTGTTTCGCGAACGCGAGCACGCTCTGACCATTAGACAAGTCCATTTATTTACGTGCAGTTGTCCACAAGAAGCGTAGATGTCGTTAACCAGTATTTGCCATGCTAGACCCCCTTTAACAACAAAAAATATGTATGTTTTTAGATATCTTTACATAGGTGCTCAGTAGAAGAAATAGAATGATTATAGCTCTTTATAATAAGCTTTGTAATGCCTGTGTTTCAAAGTTTTTAGTTGATTTCAAAATACAGATGCTCCTTTTTATAAATCATCAAGAATAACGTACTTGGCATTGCATTGATACCCAGTAATGTCACTTGTAGGATCAGGGCTACCGGTATATGTCAAAATCTATACAGTAATCTTGAAAGATAAAAGTTGTTGAAGATATGCCCCTTTTTCCTGAGTTGTCAATATGAATAATATCTGTGGTCCAAACTTAGGAAGGAGATTTAAACCTTTTCTGTGGATTGATGGATGAAATTTGCCTGTGAATTCTGGCCCAATATCTTTATCAGTGTAACCATGATTCCTTTCATTTATGTTTTATTTCTCTAACCAGGAGAACAAGACATTGGCACACTGATGGTGAGGAACACCACACCCCCTGCCACTGTCCGACAGATTGGTGCAGACAGGGGCAAAGGTCAAACTCTCATCAAGAGATACAAAGGTACAACACTATTGTCTTTATAAATGTAATGCTTCCTGGGAGAAATTTCAATTATTTAAACATATTTGTTGTTTAAACCCAGCAAATAAGATCGATTGATCGATCTGTATTAAAAAAACAAGTCAGATAAAATCTTGGAACCAGCTTGAGCCTGCCATCTACTGCTTGCCGGGCTGCGACTCTACCACCAGGCCATCACTGGTCCATGGCACAGTCACAATGACCTTTTTTTTAATACAGATCGATCAATCGATCTTATTTACTGGGTGTAAGCCACAAATATGTTTGAATAACATTATTGTCCTCAATAAATAAAATCATCTTCGAGATATTTAGTAATTATAACTATGACCAAGTGTTATGTGCATGTGCTTTGGTTNCTAGACATGCATGCAAATTTTCACGGCGAGTTTTTACGGCCGAGATCAAAAGGGGGAGGGGGACCTTAAGAGACCACCCCCACCCCCCCCCTCCCAAAAGTCAGTTTTGCATTCAGGTTTCATGGGGCTAGGGACTTATCATAGTCTGCTCGTCTATTGTAACATGATAAGAAGGGAAATGCACAGGATGTGTATATGCTTTTCATGCAGATATTGAATTTTATAGGAGATTAACATGGATATGAAAGTTATTAGTAGTATTGATAATGTTTATAAATCATTTAGCTTGATATGTGACAATGCTTTTGGAGCTGATGTTTAAAAGAAAAGAAAGAGGTATTTTTTCTTACTTAGCATTTATTAGTGTATATTAAAATGTGTTAAGAGTATTGAGAAAAGGTAAAAAATATTTTGTGAGCGTTATCATTGTTATTATGCAAGGGTGGAAGAACATCAGAGTAAACATGTTCCCTGAAAAGCATGGCTTTTCAAATGCCTTTATATTCTAAATATGACATGAAACATCGTAAAAATCAGGGGTAGGTTTTTTTCGCCATGTGCTCGTGTAGTCCCATATACGTCATTCTGTGTACAGTGCTTGTAACTTTGCCAAGATTTGGCCAAATTTCTTATCATTTTGATGATTCCAGAACCTTGCAATACACATGAATACTTATAAACTAGATGATCAACTTTTTCTGATGTATTCCACAGCGTTTCTTTCACAATGCAATCACATGACCAGAACTCAACTTTATCTTTAAAAAACAAACAATTGTAACTTTTCTGACACTGTATTCAATTTTGTTTATCAAAATAACTACCTTTTGTATGTTAAAGAAAAAAGGAACTTTTCTGACACTGTATTTATGAGTGATATAGAATGTATGCATGTATGAATGTATTGCTTTGCCTAATTCTTTCCCATCTTAGGAGCCCAACCATCCGGTGTAATATCCAACCATGACATCTTCTCTGAGCGGACCTCCCCTGCCCCTGCCACCAAACCCTCCAGGGGTCCCCCCATCAAGCCGGTGGCCATCCCCTCCCAGGTGCGCAGGGGATCGCTCTCTGTGTCCGGCCTGGCTGTACCGCGCAAGACCGTCTCTTTCGGTAGGAAGCTGTGAGCGAGGTTTCGGAGACGTCTTCAAAGGCTGAACATCCACAGCTGTAGTTTTAAATGTATTCATGCCGTCGTCACTGCCAACGATATATTGCAGAGGCTGCCTACGATATACCCAACATACATTTTGGTTTTGTTTCTACATGTCCTTCACCCTTGCACTGACAGGTTTAATTTTTTTGAGGAAACATTGCAAAATGCAAATAGTTCATTCCAAAAAACAATATCAGTTGTTTCTACACAACCTATACATCAACGGGATGATTTAGTTCAAGAAAGAAATTACCAAAGTAAATGGCGTGTCCTTTTAGTGCCAGTTGGCCACACAGAGTATTTCATAAAAAGGCCTTCATTAAATCTCTATCACTGACATAATCTGGATTTCAATGGGAAAGGGCTGAATTTGATTTAAAATGTTCAGATCTAAATCTGTACATGCATTTGTTGCATTCAGATTGAGCGCAAAATACATTTGATGAATTTTCAGTAAACAAATTTAATGATTGACCATGAATTGTCACCATGGATCACATTCAACATCCCTTAAATGGAGTCAATATTTTACAATTACCAGCATATATTATTTCAAATTCAATGCGATCACAGAAATAATACTACCTGTATATTTTCTAGACTGTAAATTTGTCTTATATTCACATCCATCATCATGGAATAAAGTCTATTGATGTGATAAAGAATTAAAATGTCAGTGTAGTAAAATTTAGTACAATGATATGGATAATGAGTTTGCCTTTGAGGCATTAAATTGATAGTATAGCAATACATTAACGCTTCAATTCAATTCTTATCAGAAAATGTCATGGAATGTCATTTATTTTATGAGTGGAGCATTTATTAAACTTGCTCTAAGAACAAATCATCGATATGTACATAAGCTTGATAATTATTTTATCATTCTTTTGAGGATCACGTACAATTTAGATCATCTTTCAAATTTTTCTAATGATCAGTATTTGTAACTTAGCGGACGAGTCTTTCAAAATTTCCGAGAAATTCTTCTCCAAAGAGGAAGGCACTATGCCTTCTTGTCAGTGGCTTAGAACAAATGTGCTTCTCGTTTTATTTCTTCTGCATCTAATGAAGTATCGTGATGAAATCATGTGTATATTTAAACTTTCATGTTGAATACTATGGATGAAGATATGAGTGGTATGAAGTTCTTGAGTTTGTGAAGACAACACAAGAAATTCTAATTAATTCTTATTAATTTTGTTTGCCACTTGCCAGAGAGAAAAGTTTATTTGAATGAAATAGTTTATAAAGAATACTAGAATTGTAAATGTTTGAATAGAATCTTCCTGTCTTGTCTTGCCTGTGTGTTTTTGTTGGTCGTCTTAAAAAAAATAAAAAGACAATGAATACCAACAAATTGTAAGGAAAATGATTCAACATGATTGAGGCTATAATGCCCTAAGTGCTTTGATCACTTTTAACTGGTAAAGCACTTAATGAAAAACAGTTATCATAATTATTAATTAATAACCTTAAGTTGTGGAAGCAAGATCATAGTGGATAAGATAGATGCCAAGTGAGTTTTTTTCTGAAAATGAAATTCATACAGAACAACTACTTGTGAACAAACCTTTGTCAAACAAACAAGATAGCAAAACTTTACAAAATAATGCTGAAAAAAATTATGCTTTTCATTGAATCTTGTTAAGTGGTTTCCAAGCATCTGTGTAGATTTGTGCACAGTTTTGTTCATTTGCATTTTTGAAATACAAGAGGTCTTGAGATCCAGGTGGCATGTGTTTATGAAAGGACTGTAATTATTGTGTTTTTTTTTTATAATAAAAATTTGAAAAATAATACTCCCAAGAATGAATTAATTTTGCTCTCAAAAGATATAAAATCTTTGCCTGGCAATATTGCCATCATATGCTACAGCAAATTTCTCCAATATTGCTTCCATTATAATTTTGATTCATTTGATACACCAAAAGTGGTTATGTGTTAGAATTTTCTGTCTACAATTGTCAAAACCATTGAAGATTATATCAATTGGATCTCTCCGTTTGAGTAAGTATTAATCGTGCAACAGAAGTAAAGGGGAAATACATGTAAACAGAAATGAATTAAGGTCAATGTCTTTTTTTTTGTAATGAGTAGAATTGATGGTATTTGTCAATTTTGTGTATCCTTTCACATGTATTTTAATGCTACTTCCGTTTTCATATTTAATAGTTAAAAGTGTCTTTTAAATCTGTTCATCCCATTTTGCTGGGCTTTTTTTTTTTCCTTTGCAAAGATGCAAACACAAAGCATATTTCCAATTCCTTCTGTAAACTGAAATCACAAGACTGTATTGTTTTTTACACTTTGAAGAAATCTTTTCCTCAAAATTTTTCCTAAACTCGTACTCTTTAGTCTTTCAATGTCTCTTCAGCGTTGTGTTTTATGTGTTTTTATGAATATGCTGGAAAATGTTCAAGTACTACATATGTGAATTAGTACATGTACTTGTATTTACATTCCAAATCTGTGTACATCAGGTGTGTGTAAGAGGCTCTAAAGAATACACAAAGCTTTGTTATATCTGCTTATTTTTATTATGTAAATGATTGGTTTTTCCATAATATCAAAGAATAACAGTGAATAGAAACATACTATGACAAAAAAGCTTTAGTATGTGTATTCGCTGCTATCTTCTTTCGCTACTTTATTCCCAAGAATGTCGATATTTACTCCACTTTTGTGTTTTAAGTATATATTATTTCATAGAATTGTAGGAAGAACACAGGGTAGAGTCGAAACAAATATTTAATCACCTCGTTCAAGGTTTGTAGATGTTTGAAGATGTAGTGTGCTAGAATTACCAGTAAAAATAAGGAATATACCACATAATAGGATCTCTGGTCAGTATGTAGATACAGATGAATGTAGCCATAAAACAAATTGTATAACGGTTTTTTCAATTAATGACATTTTCTGTAGACTTTCAGTTTGGTTACAAAAATGTTGTTCTTTTGTATATCAATCACGTGTTTGGCAATGCTTTTTTTCCTTTCCAAAAAGCAACATTTTTCCTGGTGCCTTAAACCTATGTCTCCCTATTTCTTCTTGTATAAAACTTCCAAACTTGGTTTCTTCTAATATGTGACTTTATGATGTGATATAAGATCTTTATAACTATAGAATGAAGCTAGCTCATAGAGTTTGATTTGCTTTTTTCAGTGCCAAATTGAGTGAAGTTTACTGTTTATAGCAAGTTTTTTTTTTAAAGGGGGTTGCTTTTTTGACATGTTTGAAAGAAAACATTGTTTGATTGGGGAATTTCTTTTAATTTCTGTGACGCTTCCAGTTTATTGGATAATTCTACTTTAGCAGCTATCCTATGTTGAGTAGAAAATGTTAATTGCACTATTTTATCGAATCTAAGAGAAAATATTGGTATTGGTATAATTGTTTCTATTTTTATTTATTTTCCTGCTTCTTCATTTCTTCATACGCATTTCATTCCCATTTCATTTTGCTCAAGAAACGATAAGTTACTCTCTCTCTCTCTCTCTCTCTCTTTCCCTTTCTCTTTTTCTCCCTCTTTTTTTCTTTCTCTTTCTCTTTCTCTTTTCCTTTTCCTTTTCCCCACCCTCATTCCATTTCTTTTTAGTGTCACTATCCCATTTTGTGTTTAAATATTTAAACATTATGATTACATAAAATGTATATTATCGTTGTAGACTCCTTTTCAAGCAAATTTTTTATTTGCTACAACACTTCAAAAAACACATTTTTTTCAAAAGAACCAAAATCTATATTGTATAGATTCATACTAATATCTTTGTTTTGAAACTAAACTGAACTTCATAAAAATGATCATGCTGTAAAAAAAACACCTGATTACTCATACATTTAGTTGTCTGTTTTGAAAATGTAACCATGATCTTCAGGCTGAATCTTTGTGAAATTATAATCCTGTAAAAGTAAATCTTTACCTCTTCTCTGTCGATGCGTACTAAGCAGTATTAATCAGTATACATATTGTTTGTTTAAATAAAATGAATGAAATATACATTGTTTCAATGTGAAAATGTAAATAATGATGAAATAAAGAAGAGCATTCCATGCAAACTTTGTTTTATCTACATGTTCTCCAGCTTGACTGAAACGATCAGACTTGGTTGATATATTCTAGCATGGTGAAATGAAACACCTTAAGACAAATGGATATAGAATTAATATGGGAAGGTGGAGAGAGAGATTGTGTGTGTGAGAGAGAGAGGGGGGAGGGGGTAGAGAGATGAGAGAGACGAGAGACGAGAGAGGGAGAGAGAGGGGGAGGGGGTAGGATAGGGGTAGAGAGAGAGAGAGAGGTGAAATAGAGAGAGTGGGTAAGAAGTGAAAGAGATTTGCAAGGTGAAAGAACACAGTACAAGAAGACGAAACCAATTGGTATTTAAACATCTACTGCAAATTTCCATTACAGTCGTACAAAGCAAAACAACGACAAAAGAGAAAAATGGCAATTGCAATACATTTTTTGAAGGAAAAAACATGAGAACAATATAATAATCCAGTGTTATAAACAAAACGGTATGACAGCGTAATATTCTCTTTGTAAAACTGCACCTGCACATTAAGAATGTTAATACTACTCAGGTATTGTCTGCAACCATGGCGACACATTCAAGCTTCGGGCTTTATACATATCGGTAATACCTCACTGCTTTTATGTTTCCCAATAAGTATTAAATCTCGGCTCGTTTGTGCATGCATAACATTCTCGTTTATGACCATGATAATGATTATTTTCAAAGCGGGGGCGTAAGTAATTGCCGTCTTCAGATATAGTCTGTCCCTGTATTTCGAACATCTATAATCATCATGATGTAATGTGTTATCTCGACTATTTTTCACGATGCGATGGTTACTTGATGTTCAGAACATCCTTGATAAACCAATCTGTGACGATCATGTGATGACCGTCTTCGAGTTTCTTTATCTGGAATGTCCGGTGGCAGAGTTTTCCAACCAATTCTGGATAAGGGGCACTCTCGACCTTCTCCAAGATAAGATGGTAGACAGCACTGAAAGTAAATGAATGCAAGTAACGAAACAATGAAGTTACCATAAGTATCTGAATAGGACAAATTACGGGTAGTAGAATAACCAATAAAGGCGAGTGATATATTCCAAAATTTCATCTACGTTTTTCAGATTTTGGCGGTAACAAAAAGTTGGACGGACGTTCGGACGGATGTGCAGAAGGAAAGATGGACAAACCAAAAACACAATGCCTTGGTCGGGACTGCCCTGGCAGATGCATAATAAAGTGTATATTATAATAGAGAATTTGTTTCTTTCTTTGATTCGGCAAGTTTCCGTCGCGTTTCGACACCCATCTTTGGCACATTAATTAATTATAAGGATGATACTATTTATGGAAGAGAAATGGTGTTATTTTGAAATGTCTTCATACTAAATATGCATGTGTATCGAAGGAAATAGGATTCGTAATGATAAATCAGGTAACAAAAATACAATAAATATAACATATATGGGTATGTCTGAAAAACAAAAGAACTATTTGTAACCGATGAAGGGTTCGTAAACTAATCAGACAGTCGGATAGATAAAGTTATTGACATACCCTGTATCATCATTTGTCACCAGCCGAGTGATCTCGGTGAGAAGAGTCTGAATCGCCGCGTAGTATTTAGCAGGTTTCCACGAGCACTTCAATATAAAACAGACAAGGGGTCATAATCAAAACTTGTCCAAAAAAAAAAGAGAAGATATTATACAATGAATATAGAAGTAAACAGATCAAATAAATGACAATTTTTCACTTTGAGTTGCTTGACGTTACTTCTTTCTCTTTAGGTCTTCCCCTCTCCCTGTTTTCATATCTCCCGATCGTCACAAACATTATCTTCCCCATCATGCAGGCTCTCTAATAGATTTATAGATGAAGAACCCTTTACCCTTCTCAGACGTTACGTAAATGTTTTTACTGTTTGTTATTCTGTTCATATTCTGCGTTATTAACACATTTAATAACCTTTTAAAAAAGAAAAAAATCTAGAAAGAAAAATTAATAATGATATTAGAAACTAATATAAAAGATCGACGTACTATAGCGCTTAAAAAAATGCAGAATTGAAGAGAAACAATAATACACATTCAAGCAATATTGTTCAGACACATAAATTTTGATGGCGAAAGTCTTTACGACAATCGATATTCTCCGAATTATAAAAATGATGATTACCAAAGGAAAGCTGGGAATGTCTTCAGTCTTGTATGTTTCTGCTCTTGTGATCACGTGACGTTCATCATCTCGCCAGCCCAGGATCACCCGGGGTATACCAGCGATGTGGTTCTGGGACCAAAACTGAAACAGCTTCTTCCTTAGGATTTAAGGACAAGAGTAAATGTATAACTTTTTCATTTCATAAACCCGTTGACTACTGAAATTCTCTCTTTGCCATAGGCTTAATACAGAAATCCCCGATGCCAGGGGGCAATGGGTTAATTGAAATAAAACTCATAGGTCGCAAAAAATAATAAAATATAGCACGTACAGCATTGATATTGGTGTAATGCTCGGGATGTAGAATTAGTCTATTATTCGTATTTAAATTAAATAAAAGAAAAAGTTAAACAGAATCAACAGATGACAGTGGAATATAGAAATAATATATAAGGTAATAAAAAAAGAGAAAATTAAATAGAATGACCTGCCTTCGTACATCATGTACATTGGAACCAAGATTTTAAAGGATGAGAATCAATTTAGGATAATCATAATAAGGACAACAAAACAAATAACAGGCGTATGCAGAGATGCCGACGATATAACATTTTTAGTAAAATTACTTGAAAATTTCGAAGAAACGTAGGCCGATAAAAAGCAGAAGATATGGCCCAGATAATCATGGACAGTGAAAATGAATCAATAGAACGTTAGACACAAGTTTTGTGATCACTTTATCCCGAACTCCTGCGGTGACAAGTGATTGTATTGTGACAGTAATTTTTAGGACATAGTAAATTAGCATCGTGTTTTGCATCCGAGAAGTTTTCTTCTTGAAGAAGAAAACAAAAATCAAAAATTGCCAATAAATTAGTGTAAACCTAAGGTATAAAGGATTATGCATTTATCAATAACAAAGCAAGCTTCTAAAATAGTCAACCTTAAACACTGAATAGTAAAACAAATAAAATGGAATATTTTATTGTATACTGATAAAATTCCTAACCGAAAGAAAGCCTTTGATTGTTGAAGGTCTGTCAAGGCGTTGAAATCTCTGGTGGTCCTGATGTTCACGTATTTCAGATTATGTAAACCACAATAGGTTGTCGGAATCTCTCTGTTGTCTTTGCTCTCGGCATGGATCTCGACGGCGAACATCAGTTTGAAGTCGCCGCATCGTGCCGCCATGACGGCCTCGTAGGAAAGGTTGTCGTTGATCGGTTGCGTGGTGTCTGGCTTGGCCCCGTTTTCTTGAGAGGGAGATTTAAACCAAAAAAAATAGGTCTAAGAACAAACTTTAGAAATGCCAAGGGAAAGGATATATATATTCCATGCCGATTATAATGTTGAAAATAGGCAATTGAAATGGTAAGGAATACAAGACAAGACTAATCAACCACTGTCATAATTTACCCCAAAACACAACCAAAAGCAAATAATTAAAATGGGGGGGGGGATGAAACAGGATAAAACTAGTAAATTGTTGCGAAGTTTTATTGATAGATTTCACAGATGTTTAAGTCTTTTTTTCCCCGCCAAATTAAACAAAATTCATGAAGCAGAACTTGGCCGGAATCCGTGATCAGGCCAAACGAGGCATATTTAGTTTTCCCTGGTTTGATTTAATGACAAGACACACTAATGCAGTTCATCACTCTCTTCGCCTCTACCCCTTCTCTCTCTCTCCCTCTCTGCATTTACCCGATTTTCACGAATGGCAGTGGCGCATCAAGAAAGATGGGGGCGTACCCCAGCCCTATCTTCAGCTGGCTACGCCACTATTCTCGCACACTTACCGCTTGTGCAATACTGGGCAAACTTTTTCCCGCTGTAAACTTGAGTCCCGTCGGGATCGTTCGGATTGTCGTGCCGACCCGGTAGCTCCAGCTGCTCCAGATAGTAAGTTCCTTTGAAGAATGTGACCAGGTACTCCGTGCGATCATTGAGGTGGGCTGATTTGAAGAGGTCGTGCAAAGCGCCTCGCCGGGTGACGAAATCCAACGCCAATCTGTTTGGGCACCATATTGGTTGAACATTGAATGGAAGGGGAGGGTATGGGTCAGGGAGAGTGTAGGGTCAGGGAGGGTGTAGGGTCAGGGAGGGTGTAGGGTCAGGGAGGGTGTAGGGTCAGGGAGGGTGTAGGGTCAGGGAGGGTGTAGGGTCAGTGGGGTGCACTGGTAACGAGTTTCAAAAGATCCCTGTCCAACAAGTGGAAAAGGCGGGACATTTATGACATTTATGACGAAATCCAACGCCAATCTGTTTGGGCACCATATTGGTTGAACATTGAATGGAAGGGGAGGGTATGGGTCAGGGAGGGTGTAGGGTCAGGGAGGGTGTAGGGTCAGGGAGGGTGTAGGGTCAGGGAGGGTGTAGGGTCAGGGAGGGTGTAGGGTCAGGGAGGGTGTAGGGTGGGTGGGGTGCACTGGTAACGAGTTTCAAAAGATCCCTGTCCAACAAGTGGAAAAGGCGGGACATTTATGACATTTATGACACTCATGTTTCAAAGATGCAACTGTTTGGATTCTTTTAAATAAATTTGGTTGAAAATATATGAACATTGGCTTGTCATTTACCCCCGTGAAGTTGAACACTCCCTTTTAGTTTTGCCTTGAAGGTGGTGAGGAAAATGCCCCTCCTATACATCTCGCATTCTGCAATTGTGAAACTCTATAGTTGGTGCATTACTGCATTGGATGATGAGGTGATGATGGTCCAATTTCAAATGGAAATCTAATAAGAGACGACTTACAAAGACCTTCGGTACTGATAATGATAATCAAAAGGAAGCAAGTAAAATACTAGTGATAAACGGGCCAGATCCATTGTTTTTATGCCTCTCTCTCGTATCCTGACAATGTAACCATTCCACTGACCACACCCTGTCCGAAAAAAATTCCAATTATTCCACCTTCGTTTGATGATCAGCTTTGTGTCATTAACGATAATTACATTTCGTAATTTGTTTATTTTTTATTATAGAAAATATGCTTTCTGAGGCTTGGAAATGCCATTTGCACATGATTAGTTTCAACAAGTATGTTAAATCAAAAGTGGTTGTGATTATACAACATAATTTTAAACTCCTCTCTTTACCATTATAACTGATCTTTTAAAATATTCAGTTTTTAGGTAATGTGTTAATCAATTTTTACAACGTTCATCGTTTGTTCTGTCATTTACAAATGGATAATCATTCGAGCTTCACATTAATCCAGGCTGTATTAAACAATGATTGGTTTCAATGTCTCTATTTCTTGAACGGGCGAAACAAATCTTGAAAGCAAATAGACAAAATAAAAGCCAACCAATACCATGAATAAGTTTTTGGTTCTAATCTTATCTTATACTTGCAAATTCAAAGTAAATCAAGCGATTCAAAGTCAAATACCTTTTCGAACCATCTGCCTGAATCTCCAAAATCTTCCTTCGTTGAAGTTCATCTTGATGATCCCGCATCCATCTCATCAAGACATCCAACGACTTGACGTCGACACCGTCATCACCTCCACGGTCACGATCAACAAACTCTGAATGACCTGGGAGTAGGTCAAACTTGGGCCATAGCCCCGGATCGACGAAGAATTTACGATTGCGGTGGTCGTCGCAGTAGTTCCGATTTTCATCGAGAGAGAAGTTTCCGAGATGGACGTGTTCAGAGAAGCCCTTTGCTTCAATTTTCCATCTTGTGTCGCTCATAGTTAGGTAATCTATACGTCTACATTTCCTCCAAGAGCTGAATATTCTCTATTTTAAATGCAACCAATAGATGATGACAACATGCAGCTATTAAAAAAGTATATCAATGTTGTTTGGGTTTGGTGAGCACAACAGGGTGCACGCACAGCTCAAAATGCTTTGAATGCGATGAAAGACAAATTCATGACTTTACATCAAGGAATGTTATTTACAGATGGGGCGCTCACAATGGATTTGTGCTGCAGTCTTGGAGAAAGTCCCTACTTATCATTTATTATGAATCACACCGAACCGTCTTTTCAGTCTTTAATTTGTATCTTTATGGTACGCAATATGATTCAAGATGGACCTTGCACATGTTAACGATCTCTCTCTTGAATAATTTTACTGAGCGAAGACTTAAAAGGAAAGGGAAAAAGAAAGGATTAGAAAGGAAAAGAAAAGTATGAAAACAAATCTTTGAGAGGATTTTAATAATGCAAAATAAGCTGAATGCTTGAAGTGAACAGGTGAATATATTCAACAGTGTCTTTCAAATACGT
>BEXV01000274.1:129103-152692 GCA_003118195.1 Hemicentrotus pulcherrimus | reverse complement strand
GGGGGGGGGGGGGGGGGGGCGTACATTAGACTCGATCCAACCAGTGATGGGTTATTGTCAGAGGTACGGGTGGAATTTCAAGATATGGAAATCATGGCCAACAGCTGGGGAGGGGGAGGGGATCGATGGGGTGGAAGTGGAACTTTGCTATATTTAATTTGAAAGGGGTGTCCGACAAAATGTTCCAAGATATCAAGCAAAATATTTAATAATGACGTCCTAGCATAAATGTATTTTTCACCTTCCACGCTGACCTTGCCTCCGGCTCATTCACTCGACACTTATGAATACAAATACTTTTCTAGTAGATCTTCAACAAATTCTTCAAACATCTGAAATCTACACACTTCATGTTACTAAAAAGCACGCATTATTTGGCCGATCTAGCCGACTTAATAATATACACAAATCTAGATCTAATTCGCCATGACAATGAATTAAACCGAATAGCTTGTATTTTTAAATCTCACATTCATTCATTGCAATCTTGAGTAGATATAAGGTCCGTGTACAGTAAACTGTATTCTCAGTGCATCATACAGATCCAGTCGCCATCGACGTCGCATCACGTCAATCAACAGGCCAGATTCCATCAGATTATTTTTGTTTTCGATCGATCGCGCGTGCTCGGTCGGGGTCACACTGACCTGCAGTCAGACCACGCGCGTGCCGCAGCGCGTATGCTAATGAGGCCTAACATTAATTTTATTCAGGATTGGGGACAAATATAAATCTACCTATTCGAGTGAAGTGGCAACTAAAAATTGGGGAAAAAAGAAAGAAAAAAGGAAGAAATACTGCCCCTCACGAGTTTGTAAAATTTGAGAAGCTTAGTGATAGTGGTAGATATCAAAGCATATCGTACAATGGAACACTGGAAAACTGTATGAATTGATATTTTTGTATATATTAATGTACTCAGGGGCGGCTGAGCGACGCCCAAAGTGGGGGGGGGGCACCAAGAAAAAAAGGGCACTTTATGAAGAAAAAAGGCACCTGCAATGGGAAATCTCAAAGCGAAAATATGCATTTTTTCAGACACTATTATATCCTTACATTTTGATCAAAATATTTGCTTCACTTTATACACCATACAAGAAATTGCTTAAGCATCATGCTTTGCAGTTGGGTATGATGGTCTGAAAATCTATTTGCGAGCGAACGAGGAAAAATGTTAAGATTTGTGAGGTCGCAGTGCGACAAATTACATAGAGGAAAAACCCAACCCTGATGGGGTTATATAAGCACATTCTCATAATGGTAGACTGGTTGGTTGGTTTTATTTCCCGTATAAAAAATCAAATACATACAAGAATACAATTTACAAATAATAATACAAATCAAGAATTAAAAACGGCTCGAAAGCTCTATTCAGAGCCATTATTAAAATGCCTCTGTTCGTCCTAGAGGTCCAGAAAAGACCTTTGATAAGGAACATAAGTATATCATCGTTGGGGGAAATTGCTCTTAATCGCTAGAAATCACGGGCGCGTTTAATGATGAGAGGAAAAGGGGGCACTTATCAGAAAAGAAAAGGAGCATGTGTCAAAGTACAAAGAGTAATTGTCAGAGGTGAAAATAGGGCACTTTTCACACCCTCAAAAAGAGGCACTCACTAGGGGGAAAAAAGTCAGTAATGGGAATAGGGAATGGGTTTTGTCGACGGAAAATGGGCTCCCATCAGATTTTGACAGGGGCATTTATAAAAGGTGAAAAGGGGCATTTATGAAAAGGGGATAGCTCCCTTATTAGAAACGAAAAGGGACACTATCATTGTTAAAAGGAAAATTATCAGAGGTGAAAGGAGGCACTTATCACATTTGAAAAGGAGTAACTTCTCGTACCTGAAAAGGGTCATTTACCAGAGAAAGGGCACATATGAGAATGGAAAATGGACACTTATTGCAAAGAAAAATGGGAATTTGTCGAAGGAAAAGGGGCACGCTACCAAATAAAAGGGCAGTTATCAGAGTTGAAAAGCTGAAGGGGCACTTTTACTAATTAATAGGGGTATACTTGTCAAAGTAAAAGGGGCACTATTGTTATATGTAAAAAGGGGCACTTTTCCTGTGTAAAAAGGGGCACTGTGCCCCTCTGCCCCCCCCCCCTAGAGGGCCAGGACTTAGACTTGGAGAATAGAAGCAAGTGATGTGATATATGACGTTTATGATATGGCTCGCATATACAGATCAGTTTTCTTTTCTCTGTCATTTAGATTTGATATTAATGTAATGTTTACATTTTAAATATTCTTGAGAATGTCTTTGTATCTAAAAATATTTTAGGTGTTATCAAAGAACGCTGTAAATATTCTAGAACTGTAAATAATGCAAATAAAGGCATGAAGTCGACCCGCTTTGGGGGTTAATTTTGAGGAATCTCGGGGTTAAACCCGACGACTACGGTCGGGCTTATGTCAATGAGAGGTGAAATCTTACGGGTAAAATGGGGTGACCATAGTTCTGAGACTAGTAGTTTTGTATGTTCGTTCGATTTTTTGAAAGATGAAATAGAGGTAAAAGTCCGGCTGGTTGACGGTGACGGTTCTGATGAAGGCAGGGTTGAGATCAGCTTCCATGAAGATTAATGGGGTACAGTCTGTGATGACGGTTTGGATTGCCAATCATTACAAATTTCCTGGATTAAGAGATTGGTAAGTGGCTCAATAGATCGCAATATCCTTCGTCTTTTGCAATGTTTCTTGCCTGAACCGCATGAATTAAAGTTATATATGGGAAACAATAATTCTCGGGAAATTGCAGGTAAAACAAAGAACTCTTTTTGGAAAGAAATGTTATAGAACACTCTTGTCTACGCATTTTGATAACATTACCCGTCAACCCTTATGGGATAATGATTACATTAAAGTAAGCAATAGCCCAATTTATAGTAACAACATGTGAAAGGGGGAAATTGTTTTTGTTAATGATATTTTAGAGACAAATGGTGATTTGTTTTTCTCTCTGGAAGATTTCCAAGATACGTATATAATATTAAAATCACTTTTCTTTTTTTAAATCGTGGATTATGCGATGCAATTAGAGAAAGGATTAGCACTTTTTTTAACAGGGTGTCACAACGTATCTAAATAATGTTCATAAGGAGAGGTGAATGTAAAAGTTTTCTAAAATGGAAATGCATTTTCGACCTGAATGACAAGAGTTGGGAAACACAATTGTTCTATTGGATTTAATTGTACCATTGATATGTTACCACGATGCATGGTGTCAGTCTAAAGTTTTGCAGCGTATATTACATACGAACGATTTACTGTTTAAAATCAATTTAGTCCCAAGAGAAGAATGTACACAGAGTGAAACAGTTATACATCTGCTATGATTGTGATTGCACGCATGTTAAACATATTTGGGATAGGTTGGAACACTGGATATATACTGGAACCGGAAATATAATAATGTTTTCACTACAAGATAAATTATTTGGTTTAAGAGGTTCAAATAATTATGCATTGAATTGTATACTGATTGTGGTGCGACAAATGGTGTATATACGTGCAAAATAAAGAAAACATTGCCCGACTTTGATAATATTAGAGCTTCGATTATAAATTATTTCAAAAATGAAAAGTATATTTAAGATTCGAATTGTAGGAATAATAAGTTCACAAGAAAATGATTTCAATTCAGAAATTTGTTAATATAAAAAGATTTTTTTTGTTTGCGTTTGTTTTTTGTTGTTTAATAATTTGTTTAATCATTAGCAGTGGTCACAACAAAGTAGTTGTATAAAGCCCAATAATCAAAGGATTATATGCCTATTCTATTTCTGTTGTTCATGAATATCAGGAATACATTATTGAAAATATGTATGTCTTCTGATAACTCGACAGTTCAACAAATATTTGTATCTTGAGTAGTCAATTTGTATTCATGTTATAAATATGAATTACCTTGAATGTATATGTTTGTTAATTTACTGCAAGTGAAAATCAATAAAATCCCTGTGGAGTGAAAAAGGACGAAAAAAAATGAAATCACTATTTCTCAGCATTGGTAACAGCTAGAAACGAGATGAGAAATAATGAACGCCACGGCGACCAGAAGTGCAATGAATCGTGTTAGATATACACATATCATCATGATCCATACAATGAGCCATGGCATGAACACCTCTATTAGTATAATGAATAAAAACATAATTATTTATACTATGATTATGATAAGTAGGTGATCATGAACGGTTGAATGAAGGGTTGAAAAAGCGAGGGCAAAAAATAGTGTAGGCATATAGTGATGTGTACCAATAATTATTCATAACAAAATCCGCCATTCGAGGCCAATATCATATGTAATGCTAAGATGCAACAACATCAAGTCTCTCTCTCTCTCTCTCTNTCTTGAAATAAATGCATTTTAATAATTTCTATGGATATGTGTGTTATTTGCATCTCAACAAAAAAATCATTGTTTTAAATATCTGTACTTTTTGCAGTATACTTGCAAGGCATGATGATGATCTGCATAAATTTGTGTGATTTATATGAGCAACATGCTTTTCTGTGACACATTCAGTAAAAAAAATGGTTTTATCTGTGAACTGGATTTCTTCCCAAGTTCACAGAAGTTCATGTTCATCCAGACACATCAGTTACAATAATCTCTTCCCCAAAATAAATGCATGAAGAAATGGCATGTGGAAATCTGGACTTTAACATCAATTGGCAGGATACAGTTGATAAAGATGAGGCAAAATGTCTGGAAATTAAAGTTTTGATACATGTTACTCACAAAAAGGTCAAATGTAAATCATCTTACATATGGCCTCTCTGTATGTAGTAAAAACAAGGTTCCATGAGAATAAATGTGCTTGAGGAGTCACTAATCAGAATATGTATAGTTAACAACTAGGTTATTCATACCCTTATAAATTTGATGTTTTTTATGTTTTTTCGTAACTCAATTATGAAAAATGGTTCAATTGGGGGCTTTGTTGAATACTTCTAGATGTAAGCATTAATATGTCATATTCTTAAGAAACGTTAATCGGGACAAATCTATTTTTTTTTACATACTTTAAAAATTACAAAACTTGGTAAGGGAGGGTATGAATAAATTAGTTATTGACTGTATGTTGTAAATGTTGTTCCATGAAAAGAAACAAAATGCTTCATTGGGTCTTTTCACAACTCAGAATATGACAAATATTGAATGCCAATCATGAAACTGTCAATAATTATTTCATATATTTCCAAATACAAAAAATATTTCACAATTTGATGAGACCTTGTTATAAAGAATTCTTCATTTAAATAACTACAAAGTCCAAGTATAACAAGGTAATATTGCGGGTCCCACTCTTTTTCATTTTGTCATTCACTTTTTGTTCTTTTGTTAACCCTGTTAATCTAAGGTTCTAAGGATATCTAAAGATTTGCCCATTTCCAAAATGATCTTTTTTTTTCTTCTTTTTTTTGGCTTTGGGGCTTTGGGGCTTCGGGCTCTTGCATTCAATTTCTTCATGTGCCTGACATAAATTCATTTATAATCAATAATTTTTTGAATTAGGGTGAGTAGAGAAAAGGGGTGGTGGCTTGAGCCCCCAAGCCCCCCCCCCCCTTTAGAACCGCTACATATTTGATGTCTTAATCTGAAGGTTATCCTAATACTTAATCTTTTGAATAGTGTTTCCATCCCCGTATTAGACAATTCATTTCACACTAAAACTATCTAAATGAAGCTATATATTCCTGAGACAAGAATTGCTCATCTCCTTTGGCATGCAGTGTGCAGGTGACCTCAGATGACCCTGGAGCTCTCTTTAGCATGTAAACAACCCTACAACAGATAGAGAAAGAAAGAGAACAGAGAAATAATATGCTTATAGCAATGAAATCATGGGAAGAAATTAAATAATATCTTTATATTTTGTCTAAATTTACTGTTTTACTTGATCATACAAGGGTCATATTTGTTATTTGTCTCTTCAAAAAATAGCTTTAGCTTAGGAACACATCATTCACAATCATGATTCTTTTGGTTTCTAAAATAAAATTACATCTTCTTCATGATTTTTCACACTCTTTAGATAGCACAATTATCTTAAAAGTCTCATTGCAAATTTTCTCCTCTATCAATATCGGAATCTAATTCACAGTCAGTTTTTCAATGCTTCAATTTCCAAAAATATATCTCTCAAAATTAGAATAAATGAAGTTCGATTTTCCTGAAAATTATAATGATAATAATTATAATAATACAAAACACATGCAGTAAAGGTTTGTCACTAAGTAAAGTTAGAAGAGGAAGAAAGAAATATATTTGTGTACATGTAACTCACTTAGGATCATCTATTGTCACAATCTCTTTGATGTATGTCAGAAGTTGATTGGCAAAGTTAAAGCAGACGGCAGCATCCCACATACCCTGTTAAAAAAGAGAAATTGAAAAGACATTCACACAATATGTCTGCCCCAATAGAATCGTGAAAATTCATACCCCCTGTAATTAACTATAGGAAGTAAAGCAAGAGACATTAAAAATCCACCATTTCAAGAGTTGATAAACTACCGGTAGAGGGATTTGAACAGCAATTCCCCCTGGACGATGCAAGAGCTGAATATTTTCATAAACCTGCTTAACCAAGCTTCCATGAAAAGGCATGTGTTTACATTTCTTCCTAACAGGTACCCATTTACTTTAACTGGGTCGAGAGAGGCTTCTCTTAAAAAAGCAGTACCGGTATTTGAAAATGAGTGGCTTGTATTTGGAGGAAAGTACATCATTGAGTTTTTGATAACCACTTTAATACCATGGGAAAAAATAATTATCTATTATTTGATTTAGTGAAAAAACATTTCTTGACAATGCATCACAAAGAATAATTCAGTGAAAATGAAGTATGGGTAATGAAGATTTTTTTTTCATATGCACATCTTTATGTTTACAAGCTGTTGGGTGAAAACAAAATACAATCACTAAATTCCTTCTAAACTTGATACCATACCAACTTAATATCACAAATCCTACAATTACCATACAAAACAAACATACGTGGTAATACCTGCGAACTGCTGGCCATTTGCATTGTCTGGAATGATCTGAGATAGGAAACAATGCCCTCGTCGTCACGGAAACCAACGATAACTTCGGGGATACCCACAAGGAAAGACTGGGCCCACACCTTGAGCAGCTTGAACCTAAGGTAAGAAGAACAATTGAGTGTTTTGTTTAGAACTCAATTGCGATGATGGAATGGGTCTCATTCTCAGTCTAGGTCATGACTCATGACCATGACAACTTTAAAGGAATCACACCAAGAAGCTAAAGTGTATTAAATTGATGCAAAATTTATATCATTGCGAAGGGGAAGCCTCACTGATCAAATACAACAAATTTCCTCTTCAAAATATGTTTGGGCCCCGCAGAAATCAACCTTCAAAAATGTTAGTTTTGAGATCCAGATTTACTGCCTTCAGCAGTGCTTCGTATGACGTCATTATTGTGACGTCGCGCCCTGGACACGGCTAGCTAGCCACAAAACAAAGCTAGGTGCGCGCATTGAAAATACACGCAACTCGACTGTTTGTAAAATACGAAGCATACTATCTTGAGATCAAAATGTCGGCTTTAGACGAGAAAATTGAACTATTAGATATGGAAATTGAATTCAGTGAGGAAAGCGATTCCGCTGACAGCGATGCTGATGATGATGGGGAGGTATAGGAGAGCTGGGAGGAGAAGAAGGAGAAGAGGAAGAAGAGGAAGAACTCGACGATGATGGTAGAGATATGCCACGACCCTGCCAGCACGAACCCGAGCCGAGTGTCATTTTTAGCTTGAAAAGTAGCCCCCGAAAAATCAATATTAATTTCTTCCCTGGTCTAGGACGTAATGCAAAATTTAGCATTTAAAAATTTAGATCTATAGATCTAGATCTTACGAGAGGGTCTATTCATGCTCATCAAATTTTTAGACATGATGATAATCTGTAAAAATTCTGCCAAGACCAATGCCGTGGCAAAGTCTGGATTTAATTTTCATAATAAATTATCTATCAAAAAAGTCACTGACGATTTTCATAGTAATACTCAGATCTATATTTATTTAATGACACTTAAATATGTCTAGAACAAAATATCAAGACATTGTTGTCTTAATAATGGTGTGCTAGAATAAGTATAAAAAATACATGCACTGTAGTCTGTAGTAATATTGTCATGAATTTTAGCTAGCCCGCCCGACCAGGCCAGCGCCAGGAGAATCGCTCGCGACAGGTCTGCATTAGTTAGTGCCATCTTTCGATTTATTCATATATATTTTTGTAAAGTTACATATAAGTATGAAATGTTAAACATTTTGAACAATATTTCATCATAACAGTTGCAATTTGAAACATGTTTACTTTGATTCAAATGTTGACTGGCTGAGGCGATGCGCCGCCGCTGCACCTTGGAGTGTAGGCAACGAAACGTGCAACATCAGCTCCCCGGAGCGACTCAGGCACTGAGCTACACAGGGCCCGCTATAACCAGAGTCGTCAAACACGCAAATCTAACTTATTCTAAACCACGTTTAGACCCCTATAATTCCGTCATAATTCATAAAGAGTAAGATAATACCGCAAATGTTTTCTATAACGTTTCAAGATTACACATTCCTGAATGAAATGTTTAATATTGCGAAAGAACGACAGAATTAGTAACGATCAAATTGCCTTAGATATAGGTCTAGAATATAGGTGAACAAGTGCAAATCTATCTAGCTTGCCGAGTGCGCCCAGGGCGTGACGTCATAATTCCGAGCTCGCCAGCTCGTGTGTTTGGCCTACTTACGGGGTTCAGGGGTCCGAAAAGGGGTCTTGACAAAACTGAATTTTACGCCTTTCCATGATATCTATATGATTTCTAAGCAAGTTATTCGTGTTTTACATGAGATAATCTTTCCATCCATATGTTATTTGTTCTAATTATCAGATGTAATTGATTTTTCTTCGTGTGATTCCTTTAAGTAAATGAAGATAATCCAATCTAATTTTGTTCCCAAGGTCGTGTTCTCCGGACCCTCAGTCTCGACTATAATACTGCTTAATATATGTTGGGATTGCATTCATGAAAAAGGTGTACCGGTAAGCAAATGCACCAGACTGCATGTAAGAAAACATAGTCATTTCTCTACTTGCCCCTTCTCTTTTTTTCATTTCTGTTTTATTTCCTTTTTTGTCTTTCTTTTTCTTTTTTTCATTTCTGTTTTTATTTCCTCCCTGATTATTTTTTCTGTCTCTCCCTTTCTGTTTATATATATCTTTTTTTCCTCTCCTTAAAGGGCTCCACATTAAACATTTTCTAGTTGACACATTTGGGTCAGATTGCAAAGAACTTTTGTTAACATGTAAACAATTCTTGGGTCCTGAGTAGAATATTGGAGGTCCAAGTGTGTGAAGTTCCTTATATTTCTTATTCCAATACTACTTCACAAAAATGACAAAAGAGTAAGAGAGAGAGAGATAAAAAATAAGAGAGCTAAATTAAAGTGATAAACAAAACAATATGTACCTGTAGAAGTTCCTCTCATTGTTGTGTTTGTACCAAATCCTTGTCGTCTTGAGTTCCATGTAGTTTTCTGGAGGTTTCTTTTTGGAGTTTGGTATCCTTCAGTCTACCTCACCACTGTACAGCAGGGAGTGAGAATCTAATCTGGTTCTGATCACCGAACAGAAGGCTTCATGGGTATCTACAGGCTTGGTGGTGTCCGGTCGACTCCTCTCATCATCTACCGAACAGACAATGAAAACATCACAATTACTTCTCATTTTACTTGTGGATCTGTTTGATTTTGCTATCATGATCATTTCACTGTGGCAGAACCCAGTAGAGAGACCATATTACAAGCTTTATAACCACACTGCTTCAATAATTGTCACTTTACATTTTATTCATTTGTTGATTTTAGGTAGTGGGAAGTGAAAGTGAGAAATTTTGGGAGGTAGAAGGAGAGAGAGAGAGAGAGAGAGAGAGAGAGTGAGTGAGACAGAGAGGGAGGGAGGAAAGAGAAAGAAAGCAATGTGCAAGCAAAGGGTGATTACAAGCCATTAACCTTAAAGAGAAACTCCAGTACTGGTAAAAAAAGGAAATTAATTTTCACAGAATCAAATGAAACTTACACTGAATGTTCAAGATTACAAATAAATAACATGTGCCAAACAATTTTGGAAGAAAATGTATACTGGCTGAGTAATGAGCATAGAAAGACAAGGAAATCAAGGTAGTACCAACCCCGACATCATGTGTGTTTTCCTATGATTTTGATGACTCCAGACCCTTGCAGTGCACACCAATACTTACATGCTCCATGATCAACTGTTTCTGATCCTTTCCACACCTTTTCTTTCACAATGCAATCGCATTACCAGTACTTAATTTTAGCTTTAAATATTGTTTAAGTAATAAGAAATTCAAATTACAACCACTTTCAATTTAGTATTTACAACCTAATAATGTGGAATGCACATAGCTGTAAATGTTATAATTGATGATAATGATGATGATGATGATGAGAGTAGAAGAAAAAATATATTATTTTATGTTTTTGGGGTCTTTCATATTAAATAAAGTCTACTTACCACTTGTCACATACTGCTCAAACTTATATCCCCAGTAGGACATCTCCTGCTCGCGGTCAGACATGCCTTTCCGCCTCGCTCTGTTCTCCTCCGTCTCCACCTCACTGATGTAGTACGTCCCTCGGAAGAGGGTGACAGCCATAGCCCAGCCCTCTCGGTCCTCATACGGTGTGCAAAGGAACTTGGTCATATGGCCTCTCCACATTACAAAGTCAGCGTTGATTCTTTTGAAAAATTAGGAAACCATTACAATTTTTTCAAATTTAAAGAAATGAAAGCTATACAGCCAACTCACCTGCAGGGATTTAGTTCCTTGTAAATGCATGGTTTTGGAAGTTTGGTTCAATTTTCTTAGAGCACAGAATTTGTGACAATCTCTATAAAATTAAAACGTTCTATTCAATGGTAATTAATTCTATAACAATAGTTTTAAAAAATCAGTAAGTTACTGATGAAAGTGCTTACATTGCATCATTATCCCATTATGATAACATAATTCCGTCAATACACACCACCTTGGAAATTTCAGCGACTCACCATCAATCAGGCCATAGACTGCAATTATGTCCACAATCTACGAGTTAGCCATGTATACAAGCATGTACATGTACCTTGCTTTTTAGGATATAAATTCTGTGTATTAACTTGAACACATGACTTATTTTCCAACCAAGAGATAAAATCTAAATTAGATCTTACATGTTTTAAAAAACTCTTCCAATTGTAAGGGTTCATTGCTTCAGCTTGGCATGTGTTTTTGACCATTTTGCAGGGGCATATTCATTTCCTAATCAGTGTACCTTTCACATTTCCTACTTGTGCTTTTGTTTCCCTTGTCTTCATTTCTGTCAGAGGTACTGGTGGTTGGGGCAGCTATGATTCTTTTATTCTCCTGCATCCACTTGGTAATATTGTTCAACCTCTCCTTCACATCATCATCTCTCTTGATATAATCCCTGTAACCACTCCTCAGGTCAAAGTCTGTCCTTCGAGGGTCCACTGGAGGACAGTAGACCTTCAGCAGCCTCGCGTCACAATGGACGCCCCGTTTGGAGTCCAGAGAGAAATGTCCAACCTCCGTGGGCTGTCTAAAGAATGGAAACTTCTGGTTGAACCGCGATATTGGCTTGATGGGAAATGGTCGGATCATCTGGAGACTGCCTTGGTTTCTTGTGGCTTCTTCATTTCCGAAATTAGCCGCCACTGTTGGGCTGTCATCATTGTATTTTGTCCTCTTTGCTGCAAATGTTTCTCCAGATCTATGCCTTTCCATTGTCAATAAACTCCTGTATTTTGTTAGATATTAGCAGCATCAATATTACACAACTTGTGAAATCCAGATGAGTGTGAATGCCAGCACTGATGCTTTCTCAGGTAACTTTTTTTAAAATACAAATCAGCATCTAAGGAAAAGAGGAGATTAAAATTAAGACAAATTCAAGAACACACATTATGACACACAATTTAAATAAAGTTAGGAAATATGCAAAATGTTAAACTTCGTAGAATTCGGATGTAATTTTATCATAAGAACCAACTATGCATACTCGGCTATTCTACTGTCCGTACATTTACTAAATATTGATAGTTACGAGGCGGGTAAACATGGTAAAACTAGTAAAAGGCGAAGGATCACTGGCTATCCAATTCCAAGCCTGAAAATCAAAATGCCACATGATCATGATGGTAGTGAGGTGAATTTCATTTCGATTTGTTTCTGAAATATGAAGTAGTTTTGAGGACTGCAAATATGAAATATTATCAATGGTGTCGTGACTGTCATGTCGAGTCGAGTCTATTGACGGCGACCGGCTATCACCACTTCACGACCCCAACGCTTCCCCGTCAGGCTACACTCAGTTACCGTTATCACAATGGCAATGTAACTCCGTCGCTCACTACTGATCATGTTTACAAGGTTTATTTGGGATAAAATTCATGATTATGACTAAGCCTGTATACAATACCATGTAAGATATCGTACAATACTGATTGGATTAACTGTAAATGAATAGAAACCCACCTAAGAAAAGGATCTTCAACAAATTTACTCGCCAAAGCCAAAGGTCGGATTCCACGATTGCCGCAAGTCAAGCGCCGATTCTGAGATTGTCTCTTTTCAGATAACTCTCATAACTTTAATAATTTTGTCAACTGGTTGTTTACTCATGTGAACTCAAATATTAGAAAAACTACTAAGGTAGTTTTCTAATAATTTTTAATAGACAACTGATGTTGACTACTAGTCATTTAGAGTTTTAGACAAAAACTGGCATTAAAATTTATGACGATTGCCGCTTGGGGTCTGAACAGTATTCTATACATAGCAGTTTAGGGAAATACCCGGAATATTCATCTGTCTCTCTCTCTCTCTCTCTCTCTTGCTCTCTCTCTCCTTTCTTTCCCCTCAACCTCTTTTATCTCCCCTCTCCCCCTCTCTAACTTTATTTGTCATTTCTTCTCCCTCTCCCTCTCCCTCTCTCTCTCTCTCTGTACATCTCTAATTTACCCTTAACCCTTTCCCCCGCTTCTCTCTATTGGATAGTGAGATAATGAAGTCATTTCAGATAAAAAAAAAAAATGAAATGTAAGCATGAAATTCTGTCATTTTCAATTCTCGCATAATTTCTTTAAAATGTTCCAGTATTAACATCTTTTTGATGATTATTTTTGTATGAGTAAACTTTGCCTTTTCTTATAATGCACATCATGATATTGGTTTAAAGTCTTATGTTGAAATGCCATGTCTGATATTTAACACACACACTACAAAAACACAAACTATTGCTAAAATGTTTTATATTGCAGTGAAATATGTATTCAAACATTTATTTTGACCAATTTTCTTTGGAACATAACAGCATGTGCAAAATATAATAGCAAACATTTACTAAATGTATTAAGAGCACAGCTAATCAAATATAATCTTATATCCCAAAGTGATCAAGTGATAATTTTAAGTGCATTGGTGTGAACATGTGAAAAAGAATTACCGTACATTCTAAAAACATAGCTGAGTTAAATTAAATTCTCCCTATAAAACAGAGTCTCCCCATTTTAACAGGGGGTGGGGTAAACCTCATAGACCCCTTTATTCCCCCTCCGTTGTTCTTCTCCCTCCTATTATGATCCCTGGTCAAGAAAAGATATCGTGGCTTCTGGTTACATCCAGCATTTATGAATAGCTTGATCAATTAAAGGCAGAAATGGCTGCACAAAATATCTGCATTTTGTTATAAAAGAAGCTAGCAGTCATTACATCACAGATTCATTAAATCCTGAATTGGCAAACCACACGAGACAAATTGTACATTGAAATTTGAAATTTAAGATTATTTAAGATTTAAGATTTTTGGTTATATCTTACAAAATATATATATACAGCTTTTCTGTATAAAATATTTATCAAAAAGAGCTATTGCACAGCCAGTGAAAAGACAAAAGGGGGGGGGGGGCACAGGGATACCATTAAATGAGTTTTATGGTTCATCTGCAATTTATTTTCATGTTTACACCAAAACATAGGAAACTTAGTAATCGAGCTAAATAAACACGGAGCTTAAAATTCTCATTATTGTATGGTGCCCCAAAATTTGCTCTACTGATAATTGCTCTGGGCCTCATTTGTAAAAGATGCAAGGTTATGGTTCAGATTATTGTGATTTGCACTACCTATTTAAAAGCTGAATATTATTATTATTATTACTATAGCAATTGAAGTGTACATTCAATTTACGGTTAGGGTTAGACACATTGCTTGGTCCAGGGTTGAGGTTATCAAATGAATTTGGTTTGTGTTGTATAATAACAGCAGACTAATTGTCACCAGACCATGTGACTTTGAACCTTATATGTGTATCAAGGTGATAGCTTATTGTTTTCCAATTGGTTCTCCCACATAACATGATTGAATGTTTAATTCTCGGACTGGATCCATATCAGCTACAGATGCATAATAGTAAAACAGTAATTTCAGACACATACAATCAACCTCATCATACATAATATTAACACTGTGATTCCAAATTGATTATAGCAATAATCGCATACACAAACAGGTGGGAAATATTCCATGTACCATTTAACAAGCACACTATAACATCAATGCCACATATTACAATTGATCTTAAACTGAGATTATGCAATATGATAATAAATCGTATCATACAACCGATCACTCCTAAATCATATAATCAAATGACCGGTCAATCGTGGTAACGTGTGATTCATTAACTGAGACTGTCCCACGTTTTTAAATGAAAAATCGTGCAATAGATCCATTTCTATTAGCTTTTAAGTATATGATGCACAATTTTTGATTAAGGCACAGATTTATGCATTGTACAGCCTCACAATGAGATATGATATTATTTCAAAAGTACCTAAAAGCATCACACAACATTTATTCATTCACATTGCTTTCCTTTATCTTTCATCACATGTTTTTTTTTAATGAAAGGAAATCAATCATCTTAAAATTACAATACCAACATTTTATATACATTTAATCCTTTTTAATACTGATTCTTTTAATTCATTATACCTAAACAATAAAAGGTTGTTTCCTGTAAAAAACAAATCCATTTACCGATGTAGTCATAAGATTTGATATCATTGAATTCTACACTGGTTATCAAACATCAATCACTGTACATATGTTAAATGGAGAATCAAAAGAAATTAAGAATCATACAATAGCTGAGAAGTATTAGGAAACAGTTCTAAAAGATTAGAAAGTGTACAAATAGGGCAAATATCAGGTAGTTTGCATCATAACCTATCTCTTTCTTGTCTACCGGTCATGTATTCCATTAACAAAAGTCTTCACATACATCTCAATAATCTTTTCATTTTTATCCGACAAATAATTTAACAACCTTCATGAGTTTAGATCAAGTACTAGACAGTGAGGGGAATTATCTCCTAAGGAATACCATTTAAAAATTGAATCTAATATTCAATTTATTGTGCAGTTAAAGTGACAAGAAAACATTAGACGACTAAAGGCACAAAGTGATAGATTGAACACGTATTACCAGGTGCAGAGAAATTCTAATAATAAATATAACTAGACAGCATGAAACCCAATCAAGAATAGCACCTTTAAATCAGAGTTGTTAGTAAGTATTAACTCACGAAGAGGACATAGACACTACAAAGACTATACAGGTACATAGTTCAGTTTCTGAATACCGGTAGTACAATAAAGCAATACAATTAAATAAAAGCATGAACAATTAACCATAATGACCATGGATTGTCAAACAACAGAATACTGGAAATTACAAAGACATTCACTAATCATACAACGTATGTGTCATTAAAGTGACTTGATTATGAGAACTTGATTATATTTTCTTTTTCTTTTGAGACAACGTGTTAACAGTGAACTGAAAATATTGTTCAACCTTCTATAACTACACATGAGAAACATCTTTACAAAATATGCAACAAAATGTACAAGCAGCCTTAAATGAAATATACAACAATAAAACATAAGATATATCATTTCAACAAAACATGTACATAGAAAATTAGCAGATTCCACATATACACAACATAGGACATGGCTGAAACAAACCATTGTATTTCCAGGTGACTTGAGAAGGAAAAAACGTGACGCAAGGTGCAGTGAAATGCCATACACACGTATCGTTGTAAACATTTGATTACCCTGTCAGCTACAGGATCATGCTATTCTGATACCATTAGGAATCATAAAACAGGTGATAGAAGGTAGGCAATCTAATTGGTCAAGTGACATCATTTGACGGTGCATTAATCTTTCCCATCGTGCATGAGCTCTGTGCTAAGACGAACAAACAAAAATGTAAGAAGGATTTTCATGTACGTCCAATTTGGATGACTACTTAAAGTTGTCATAATTTGGGTCTGTTCTGAGAAATAGAAACTTTAAGCAATGATTCTGATATTAACACACCGATAGCAAGAAGATGCTAAACACATTAACATTATACATTCAGCTAG
The DNA here is from genome assembly GCA_003118195.1 of Hemicentrotus pulcherrimus. NCBI lineage: Eukaryota > Metazoa > Echinodermata > Echinoidea > Camarodonta > Strongylocentrotidae > Hemicentrotus > Hemicentrotus pulcherrimus. The sequence continues at coordinate 136,126 of BEXV01000274.1, read as the reverse complement.
TGCCCTGCTGGCTACAGCAGATGATTAGTTCCTCATACTCGCTTCTACTGGTGCTCACTGAACAAAAGAATTCAATCTTAACTAATCACAAAAATATTTTGGTCTGTATGTTAGTAGTTTTATGTCAAAACACTATATCCAATATAAGACCTTTAAATGTTACCTCTGTAAAGAAATGTTAAAGTTAAAATTCATGTACATTCTGAATTAACATAAGAGCGACAGGTGAGTAGATTGCAGGATGCACACTTACATACTTGCATAAGATAGGGCCGCTCGGAACGGTTCCAAAGACGCCGTTTTATGTTATTAATTTTTTTCTTCATAATTCCTAAGAGCCTGTAGAATGCAGGGTGAAGTTAGGAGTAAATTTTAACCACACAAGCTACGGTATTCATATTTGTGAATGGTATGCTTACAAATGCAAAGATGCATACTTTCTTGATCAACACAACCCTTTACTTTGGTATTTTCAGCTTCCCTGAATTATAAATACAATGATTGTAGAATGTCACCCTGTGATTACTAGCACTGCTACTATCTCTCACACTCAAATCGATACAATCAATTCTGACAAAAATTTATGTTTGAATAAAAAAATATTAAAAAAGGGATTCTTAGGCCATGTAATACAAATTCATTTCATTTAAATAATGCGGATCTGTTAGTCTATCATCTGTTTGCATGACAGCAATTCAGACTTTAAAATGACCATGCAGAGTATCTCAAAGTGTACTATGGAATGCATGTATTAGAACTGTAAAATAAGTTTTTAAACCACTTATTAAAAGAATGAGAAAAGATGACAAAACAGTTCAGCTCACTAATATACTTAAAAATAAAAGTTTTGATCAGGTGCAATTTCCTGTGCATAGATTGTCTTCATGGATATGAACATCTGGTATACCCCACAACCCAAGTGATATCGCATACCATAACCCATAATGTGCACCTTAGTTGAACTAAATTGAATCCTATGTTTTTGCTTAATTACAACAATACATTGACAATAAGTATTCAAAACTCTGACAGTATGTATTTAAGAACTTGCATCGTAAATCAAAAATTGTATTTCATTGAAATTTGTTGCTTCTAAAATGATTCATAAAATATTTTCTTGTAGAATTTAGTCACAATATGCTCTGAGTAGCATTGAAATGTGTAGACAAAGTGGAGATACTCTGTTATACCTAAATTGTGCAAACAGTCATAGTTTTCCCCGCTGGCAAGAACAATTTAGAGGTTAGAAGAATCAGATAATCACACCCGTTTGGATTGGAATTCAAATTTTTCCAGATTGTTTGGAAACTTCTACAGGTTAAAATATTAAATATTTTTAAGAAAATATATCAAAGGTATGTAATCATGAATTCACATGACTATATTCCTCATAATTCTACCTTCTTTCTCCTTTTCTTGAGTTGTTTGGAAATATCCTCATTTTTTTCTCTATTAATATCTTTCTGTGATTTTTTTTTCTTCTGTCTCGCCATCTCTTTCCTCATCTGCCTCTTCTTCTCCGCCACCTCATCATCGTCCTCCAGCTCATCCTCCTCCTCACCTTTTGTCAATCCTTTGGCTTTCTTGGCCGCCTTCTCCCTCGCAAGCTTCTCCTGCTTTTTTTTCTTCTTTCTCTCTTTCTTCAACTTTTCCTCCCTTTCTTCCTCTTCTCTTTCCTCCTCAGCCTCCTTGTTGTAATCTACTTTCTCATTCCCTGTCCATTCCTCGTCTAGACATTCTGTAGGAATTCATAGGAAATGAAAGTAGGCCATGGAAACAAAATATGGAGATTGAATTATCAATGAGAAGAGCTTTAAATAAAGATACACTGAAGAATGAACAAAATATCAAAAATTCAAACTGGAACTAAAGGGGAATAAAGGTAGCAAGCTCTGATTGGTTATCACAAATATTGCAACACCAGCATTGGCTGCCATCCGCTTTACACACAAAAAAGGATACTATTTGCCAAAAGAGAGGCATAATGATAAAATGTCTGGTCAAAATCCCACAACAACTCCAAAAAACTATTCAAATGATAATAAAGGAATATTGCTAATGTAGTTTTTTGTCTTGTCAAGCACTCTGGTGTCACATCACGGACCCGTTTTACAAAGCCTTTTTTCAATGACAAATGACAAAAATCAGTGAAAAATCTGCTGATAACCAATCAGAAGCAAAGATTTCACTAGCTTACAACAAAAACTGTCATTTGTCACTGATGACAAGTTTTGTGAAATGGGGCTCTGGGCTTGAACCCAAGCCTTACACGTGTTGAGTCATATGTTTAAACAGTTGTATGACACTTGCTCCTGTGACAACACCTCTGCATCAATTTTTTCTACACTAAATAAATTCTTAACTTCACCCCCTGGACCCGACACTATACCTAATCCTAATCCTAATCCTAAAGATATCCTAAAGATAACCTAAAACCCAATTGAAACCCTACAGCTAACCTAAAAGTAAAACCCAACTGCATCCCTAACCCTATACCTTTGACAAACTAAAGCCTGGAGTCATTGTTGTCATAGAAACACATGTCGGGTCACCAATTCATAAACAACTTGACTTTGACACCTCCTTTTTCCAGGACATATTTCCTCTCACCTGACTCATCTTTGGGTAGTACTCTCTCCCGACAAAGATACTCCAACAAAGGTTTCTCTTGGTCCGTCTTGAAGAACCAGTTCTCTATCGCCTCCTCGTGTTGTTCCACCATAGTGTCACACTGCAAAAAGAAAGGTGTCATCACCAATTTGAATAAATGGTGCACTACTGCCTAAATGTTTTGACACTTTGGTTGGGGCACAGGAAGGTCCATTGCTGGATCAGGAACTTCCTGTGGTTCGTTTCTTGGTTTCAATGTCTATTGCAAAATTAATAATAAGATATTTCTCTGCACTCCTGACAAGAAACAAATTTGGCAATCACGAGAAAGACATCATTATGAGATCAACTGAATTGAACGGTTCATCTAGAAAGACTATTTTACTTACATATTGCTTCATCTTAGTCACTGCAGCAGACGGCTCATCCCACATCTCTAACGGTATGCCTAGTTCAACTTTGACCCCTTTATCGACGAGGCCATGAAGCGTTCCCATGGTTTCACTCATGCCCTTGGAAAACCTGATGAAAGAATAACAGAAATGTGGAATTTTTCAGAGTTAATACAGACTTTTAAAAAAGAACACCACTGACTGGTATAAATTCATGAATACCTGATATATGATGCTACAAGTTTAAACATACTTGAGATGGACAGTATTTTGTCCATAATGTGCAATCCCTCCCATCCCATCTGAACTCCTCTATCTGTTTAGCCATAATTTCAAAGCTAAGCCATGCCCTTGCTTTCTTACATTCTCTTGCCCTATTTGGGCCCCATCTTAAAAAGAGTTGTGATTAATCCAAGTCAATCACAAGTCCTCTAATTAATCTCAATTTTGCGGTATCCTATATCTTGTGTACATAGTTACCATTGATATCAAACGCTCATAAGTTGCAATAAAATATAAACTCTTTATAAGACTGGCCTCTGCTTCCCAACCCCCCCACCCCCTCCATCCTGGCCGGATAAAAGGGGGAACTACAATTTGACAAAATCAGAGCTCCTTCTGGGAAATGATCAAAAAAATCAACCAATAGTTAACCGTTCGACTACTAAATTTTCCCATTCTCACAGGCTTAACACACGGACCATTCACTTCTGGTAGACAATGGGTTAAAGGGATAGTTGAGTTCTTTTTTCAGATCTTTAATTTCTTTTAATTTTTTTGTTTTTTTTTTTTTTTTTTTCTTTTTTTTTTTTTTTTTCCTTTTTTTATCTTAAATTTTTTTTTATGTTATTTTTTTTCTCTAAATTTTTTTAATTTTTTCTATTTTTTTTTTTCTATTTTTTTTCTTTTTTCCTTAAATTTTGTTTTCTTTTATTTATTTTTTTATTTAAAAAAAATATTTCATGGACCTGCTAGTTGTGCGTAATATTAGCAACAAGAAAATGCCAACAAAAAATTCTATTTTTGTTTTTGTTTTAATTTTTTTTTTTAAATGTTTTTTTTTTTTTTTTTAATTTTTTTTTTCAAATTGTCAAAATATCTAATATTTGTGGTGGTACATAAGTATTAGAAATCATTTAATTTCAGCGGTCTCTGAACTGATTTTGTCATTTAATTATTTTGTTCTTTCAAATTTGACCCTCAGTTTTTCTTTATCTCTCAAAAGAATTATTTTTTGTAGCGCCCTCTGCAACAGAACTCAACTATCCCTTTAAAATGACTGACCTTCTCGAGTTCTGTCTCTCAGCATGGATGTTATATTGTAGGATCTTGGGGCAAACCTCATCCAAAGTCTCCAGTAATCTCAGCTCTCTGAAATACAAAGTAATGCTAGTCTTTTAAAGCTACCGGTAAGCTTCAGTTCTGGTAAATATAGAAAATCAGTTCTCACAGAATCAAACAAAACTGACACTGAATGTTCAAGATAACAAATTTATGACATGTGCCAAACAATTTGGGTAGAAAATGTATAGGGGCTGATCAATTTTCATTGTTATTTTATGCAAGGGTGTACCTGTGCATCGAACAGTCTGCTCATTAGTTGCTTCTGAGAGTGAATCTAAACTTGCAAAATCTCTGACAGAAGTAATATCTGAAGCTCATACTTTGAATATATAACATGTAGCATTACAACACAGAACTACTAACATACAAAACAAAATACTTATGGGTAATCGGTATCTTTTGAAAGCAACAGAACTAGTTAAATCAGTTTTATAAATGTACCGGTAATGCTTCCTGGGAGAAATTTCAATTATTTAAACAAATTTGTGGCTTACACCCAGTAAATAAGATTGATTGATCGATCTGTATTGAAAAACAAGTCAAAAAAAAAATAATGGACCTGAACCTGCCATCTACTGCCTGCCGGGCAGCGACCCTACCACCAGGCCGTGACTGTGCCATGGACCAGTGATGGCCTGGTGGTAGGGTCGCTGTGGTAGGGTCGCAGGTTCAGGTCCCGCTGGTTCTAAGATTATTTCTGTCTTGTTTTTTTAATACAGATCGATCAATCGATCTTATTTACTGGGTGTAAGCCACTAATATGTTTAAATAATAGTTAAATCAGGTATAATACAGTATAATGAAAGTAAAAATGTAAAATGAAGCACTTATGAAAGGTTATGATCCAGAGAAAGCAACTCATCAAGAATTTCAGGAAGCTTGGCAAGTCATTAATAGCATTGAAAGTGATAGTCATTGTATTAAATTTAATACAGGGTAATGATTTGTGGTGCTCGCATATAAAAAAAATCACTAACTTCTCTATCATATTTTAAGGTACTTAAACTATACAGCACTATATATAAACAATTGAAGAGGAGTAATTTATGGGTTGTATCTCATTAAATAACTGGGCACTACCTAAACTAAATTTGTTGAAATTTACAACTCATCGATCAGTCTCTGGATGACGGCAGGCTGGTAAAACTGCAGAAGGCTTACATGTATATATATATACCGGTATACATTTTATGTACTGTTTGTACTAGAATCTTTCTTTAAGTAAAATTTTCCTGAATTTTACCATTATTACAATTTCTTTTGTGTTTCTGAACCATTATTTATTTATTTTATTTAAACTTACTTGGGGTCCTGTGCCTCAATCTCCGAAAGACTATTGTTTTTCATATATATTTTTTTGCACACATAAACATAATCCTGGGTTTACTCTATCAATACAAATTATATCCAATATCTTATCCTTATTGAAAGTAACTTTTAGACAGATGCATATCTAATACATCAAGTCTTCCAGGCTAATTTTGATCAAGTTCTGATATGCAGTTAAAGAAAAGAAAGAAGAAAAAAAAACTGAAGAATGTCTTGACTTACAGCTATCATTTATAAGACAGATTGATACTGAAACAAGGAAATACATGTACAATGTACATGTATAAATAATTACTTGTCTTGCTCGAGGCAAATAGTTAATATCCTTTTCCTACTCCAAAGCCTGCCTACATGCAGCTATAAGCTCAGAATATATGGAAAGCTTCTGCATAATGGCTTGGTGAAATTTTAATGCATACATAATGAGGCAGGCCTCCTTGCAAGGTCTTTACAGAGTGTGCGCCTTTCCTGAGTGCACGTACATTTACTCTACTGTATAACCAAATTGTGTGGCAATAAGCGCTCATCTACATACTATGTTTGTTGACTTGTGTATTTTTGGGGGTGGGGGGTAAATGTACTGGAATGAGGACAATTTATATGAAATATATCATTTAAGCCTGTGATATTTTAAAAGACACTCAAGGAACTTGACATTCTATTTATATACAATTTAATTAATTTATTAATACCAGCTGGGTTTTATCAAATTACATCCATCACTATCCAAATTTGTTGTCAAATGTTAGAAATACCTTGTTTAAATTTTTCAAAACATTCAATCAACATTGCAGACTTTATTTGCGAAAAAAATGTTCTGTTATCAGTGGTTAAAATTCATATTATAGACATGATGAGCAAAAACCAATTATATGATATTTCATCTAATATGCTTTTCTCTAGAACAAAAATGTGTAATACATACATGTCCACATACGCATGTATTATCTCCACAGTATTGAAGTCTTAGTCTTTACAATTGAAGACTCAAGATGTTATTAATTCAAAATTATGCTTGTACATGTATACAATATATGTATCATCATTATTCATTAAAGGGATCCGGTAACTTTGTCTCAGATTCTGAAACAAAATTCTGGATTTAGCTCATGATGCAATGATAATTATAAACCTTTAGGCCAGTCAGGAACCCCGTGACTTTTACAAACTGATCGCCTGCCTGATTATCAAGATATTTATGATTGGAATTACAAATTTTGAAAACCATTCACCTGACGGTTTTCATGACACTACAGTCTATTGGGGAAAACGAGCATGGTAAAACCGGTCACTCAAAGATTTTTACTTTTTTGAGGCACTTCTTGATCATTTTGAAGTGCAATTTTTT